>KZ309570.1:25255-52683 GCA_000376725.2 Ladona fulva
CATTATTTATAATATTTATTCTACAGTTTTCAAGTCATAAAAGCCTACTTTACGTACATTTCTTATAAAAATTATAATTATAAAACGCATTTTGTGCTCCTGGGTTCGAACCCGGGCCTTTACAGAGATGAGAGTAGTTTTCCTGGGGGTTTCAGCATCGTAGAAAAACAATGCAGTTTGTTTCAGATCTCTAAGTCAAGCCGTTCCTGAGATAAACAGAAGGACGGACAGACGAACAGACGGATGGACGGACAGACATTTACTTTTTATACACATGATAATTAATCTTAAGTTATATCTTTGTTGCAGTACTATTAATAGAAGAATGTCAGCCAATCAATAGTAAATCATCAAAATTTCTGCAACTTTCTCTCCCGTTTAGTGAAAATAGCCGTCTGCAAAATATCTGTCTTTCAAACAAAACGTTAAAGTCACTGAATTTATTAGAAAATTCTTCGATAATCTTCTTCAGTAATTCCTTTATAGTTCTAAGTTAAGAACTTTATCCAGGTGATCCCTTTCTACTGATGATAAATATGCCTTTTCCGATACTTTGAAGTAAAAACAGTCAGTCTATTAAAGAATGTACAGATAACCGAAACGAATCTAGAGCAGAAAATTTTCAAAAAGCAACTCTCAGATACAGATGACAAGGATTTCTTTTCATTTTCTGGTTGATAATTACATCAAGGCAGGAATTTATTCAAAACTATTGATCATAAGATAGCCAATAATTAAATAACTCAGACAGGTGATAATGAGGGAGAAATATTTTCCTTCCGTCTCTTTCTATATTGCGAAAGTATCCATTTATTCACGATCTCGATCCTCAAGAATAATCAACTTGATTAACGATACATATGCGGAGGTGAATCATGTCATCGCGGAGAAATGATGGACACAGCGAAAATCAAAGGCATGTAATTATTTTTCCTCGAACGAAAACAGCGTAAATCAACTTAATTAGACCTATTTATTAACTTAAAAAACTTCAATGCTATTTTCAAATAATGATTCAGTTGATATAAGAATATTTACGACTTTAAATTTGCAATTTTCATCCTCTCTTATGAGGGTTTGGTAACTATGTAGTCCCGGGTTAAATTTATTTTTATAGCAAAATCATTCATTTATGAATGATGCTGCAACACAATAATTTCGTCAAACCTCAAAATGGCTCTTCTAAGATTGAAAAGCTGTATTTAAGAACAATTGGACCGAAATAAACTAAACTGTTAGAATATTCAACGGAAAAGGCTCTTAAAAACCTAATATTATAACTGCTTTACCATAACGCATTATAATTTTCTATATTTTCAAAATCTTCCATCTATACGTAGAGATGTCGTTGGATTTCATAAGCGTTATGTTTGCAGAATAGTCTACGAGAGAAAAATCGTTGGGAGAATAAGGAGGCGTACAGCTGCGACTAAGCATTTGTCTAAGGACAGTACGCACACATTCTTGGCAGGTGGATTCGGGTCTACTCATGATGCTCCGCTATCAATTTACTGCATCATAGATGCAGCTCAGCGCAATCAATGCGGTTCTCTACATCTAGGATAATATATCATCTAAGAGTCTTAATGTTAAAATTTATATTAGCTAAATTAATATTTTGGGTTAATCTCTCAATAACTGACCCTTTTAATATCTAACGTAGGAATCAAATTACAGTAATTAACAAATTATAGTTAGAGAACTTCATATTGTCTATCACCTTCCGATCTTCACGTTTTTCTGTATGTTATATGCAGAGCCGCGTCGTCCAACTGAATATCTAACGTAGGAATCGAATTATAGTAATTACCAAATTATAGTTAAAGAACTTCATATTATCTATGAATATCTATCACCTCCCGATCTTCACGTTTTTTTGTATGTTATAGACAGAGCAGAGAGTTCTTTGGGTGCAAGGGGTGCATCACTCCCGGACGGTGGCAGGAAGAGCGTAGCCAAGCATTACTATTATTATATAAAACACTAGTAAACGCCCCCGTCAAGCATGACGGGACNTTATCTGTACAGCGAGCGAACACACACACATTGTTTCAACATCTGTTAGTCATTGAAAAGATCACGTAGATATCCGCGCCTTTAAAAAATTTCGGAGTTACGTCATACGCAGAGCCACGCCGCCCTATGGGTGCATCGCACCAGGGCGGCTGCATCTTAGGGGCGGCAACAGAAGCGTAGTAAACCATTATTATTACTAGAATAACATAATTCGTTGTTTTCTGTGTGATACACACGACTTATCTGGAAAAGATAATTACGTGAAATTAAAGATTGGCAAACTTTAGGAGTAAAGAATTATGGATAACTCAAGACAAAAAGGGAATATTTGCTCTGATTTAATCGAAGCTACTTGTGTTGCAATACAATTTTCATAAGAAACTTTCATATTTAATAGCGAAAAATAGTTTCATACGAATCATAAAATTTTGAGCTATGCGCACTGAGATGATAATGTTGTTCGGAAGAAATGTGAACAATTAACAATTTAATATTCCGTACGCTATTTATGTGTCAGCATATGGAAAATGTATAATTAATTGTTACTGATGTTTTATGACCAATGTAAGCTGGGGAACGAAGACATAAAACACTGGTTTTTCAAAGTCTTTCAAAATAACTTTTATCTCCAAATCAGGCAATATATGGTTTTGGTATTTAATAATAAGGGGCGGCAAATTATCTTTGCACCCGGGCGGAAGATAGGCTATAATTTTGCTAGTCAACTTCCCAGTATCCGGCGAGGTGTTGTGGAAATCCATCATGGAAAAGAAAATTAAGATTGGTACTTCTTTCTCGCATTTATTTTCATCTTTATAAAGAGTAAGACGACCGGTTTCCGCGATTCATAGACCTGATGATGGCAATCATTCGCCGAAACCAATCGTCTTTCAAGTTTAAAAAAAAAGAAGAAAATAAATTTGCGAAATAAGNGTTTCCGCGATTCATAGACCTGATGATGGCAATCATTCGCCGAAACCAATCGTCTTGCAAGTTAAAAAAAAAAGAAGAAAATAAATTTGCGAAATAAGTACCAATCCTTCTTTCCTTTTCCATTTTTTTGCTAGCTGAAAGTTAATTTATCGTGATTGCTGTTGTCCTAAGTTAGACACTACTTTATAGCTTAGGTTTAAAAGAGGTCCATAACGTACAACCTTACGGAAAAGGTGAAGAAATAGTGCAACTGTCTCGCACAACTTATTAACTGAGCATCTTTAGCTCCTAAAAAAATACAAAACCCGATTTTCCACTAAAGTATCATCTCTTAGGATTAAACTATGGATTCCTATCCAATGCTTCATCAATTCGGTTCGTATTTGAACGTACCAAATTACCAAAACATACCAAATTGTATAATAAATATCACATTTTAACGTATTTTATGGTTATTATTCTATTGATGAAAATTTGTTCAACGTGCCTTTCTACTCGTATTTCCTTTTGCTAATTGTTCTCTCTACTGGTTCTATATTATCATATATTTCATTCATTCAAATCCTATTGCCTGCGATATTTTATACTTTTTAAGTTTCTTAATTTGTGACATCTTATTATTCGTAATGTTTTATGTGATTTGCTGCTGTGACATTATTTATTTTATTACTTTTTAAGTTTGTAACAAAATGGGTATATTCCGTTGAATAAATGAATTATTATTCCATTAATACCCCACCATACATGAGAATAGAGTGAATAAACGATATAAAATTTAAGAAATACTTATGAGAGAATTTATATAATTTTATTTTCCACCAAGGGAGAGATTTCAAAACATTAATTTAATGAAACGGTAGAATTTTAAGAAGGCCTAATCGGCGAGAAAACTCTTTCCCTAGGTTTAAGTCTATTATTTCACGAAGCGATTTTCATGAGTTAATTGCATAGCATTTCAAGGTTGTGTTTAACAGATTTTTGACACGTTAAGGCAGAGTAAAATTTTACGCGAGTGATGAGAGAAAGAAATGTGTGCCTCACTATTTAGTAAACAACAGCTTTGATAAATGTCCTGCGTGCTTATTCGTGAGAAGGTCAATGATCCGACTCTGATGGGAGGGGTGCGGGGCGCGAATTGGACGGATCGATGCAGAAAAAGTCTTTCATTCGAAAAAAGTAAAAGTAATTGAATTGGCTAATCACAACAGAACTTCCTTCGAAACATTTCTTTAAAAACGGTACAGCATACGAGCCAAATACATATAGTAGTCCGAAACACAATTATATATAACATCCGAGGAAGGGTGAGAAAAAACAGAGATGTACGTGATAGCAATGTAATGTATGCCATCAATATGATTCAGCCGTGTCTAATGGAACGCCGTGATAAAATTTGAAATTAAAGTACTTGGTGCCTTCCAATTAATATCTTAATATTTTATTCTTGGATCGGATTAGGTACAAAAAGGGCCTGAATTTGATACCTGAATGCTGCTTCTCTGTAAGCCGTAACCGGTCGCAAAATAAAATATTAAGATATTAAATGCAAGTACGAAATACTTTGATTTTGAACTTTAACTTATTAAACCTAATACCACTTCTGAGGTTGATATTCTAATGGACATAGCCTACCAGTTTTTCTACCTGTTGTCGAACCAAGCTATCAACAAAATTTCTTTCCGAAGAAAGAAAAGATAGCTAGAATAGGGCTGTTGGTGAATTAGAGGTTTTATAACACTCCGCGAGCCATATATCGGCAGGTGGAACTCCCGTTTAGTGACAAATGGGAAGCTCCGGATTACCGATTTCTGGGAAAATCCCTATGCGCATTTCAGAAACAATGCCTCCATTATAAAGGATAAGAAAAGAAATTTCTTTTCCTATCGAGGAGCCAATATTCTCCATTATCAAGGAGCCCGCGATAATGGAGGCATTGTCTCTGAAATACGCGTGGGGGTTTTCCCAGAAATCGGTAATCCGGAGCTTCCCGTTTGTCTCTAAATGTGAGTTCCACCTGCCAACATACGGTTTACGGGGTGTTTTAATGCCTCTATCAAATGTCTTTTGTTTATTGCTTTCGTGAATCGTTTAAAGAAAGAACTAGTTTTTACATTAACGATGTAGTGGGATTAACGTGGAAGTTCTTTCTCTGAATTTATTTAACAATAACAGCCTATTATCTAATCTTCTTTCTTTCTAAAATACCCCTAAAATGTTTTAGTATACCCGCTTTAATTGCGAATATGCATTTCACGAATTATATATTCTTTTGTTTTACCATCCTCCCTTAGCTTTTCCTTCGTTAGTTTTGGGATACATTTGGACTACAGGAAAAAAAAGGAATTAAACTCACCGAAACTGCTGTCGTTGAGTCATTCCTTTCCGCCAAGGGTTCAATCAAATCCGAAGGCAAAGAGTTACCCGAATCCCCCGCCTATTCAAGTTAAAAAAAGAAATAAAATAAGTATAACGAATGACATTTATCTGAAAACAATTCTCAAGCATAGAAGATTTAGTGAACTTTTATTAGCATTAAGTTAATTTAAACCAATTGTGCGTAACAAATTGATAGTATCAGATTGAGAATTTCATTACTCTTGCCGTATTTAGACGTGAAAGAATAATCTGTTGAAATTCTCCGTTACCTCACCTTTAAATTAACAGTTTGTATAACCACCTAAAACTAACGTTACCTCATTTTAAAGATTCATTAAAAAACATGGACCCTATTGTTTTTAATTTATTCCCTCGTAGGATGAGAAATTTAAACCAGAGGAAAGGATATTCAGTGAAAGGGGTAATTAGCTATTTAATTTTCGCAATTTAGAAATCTCTTGCTTAATGTATGAAATTAAATCTAAAAACATTTTTGTGGCTAATTTTCTGCTGTAACTTCACTGATAATATCCTAGGTTCAACCTCCTGGGCTACCTATAGCTCCTTATCAATACTTTGTAAATTTTATTTATCGTAACCTTCGAATAGTAAAAAACTTCAATTTAAAAGTCAACAAATATCTAGAAAGACATAGGAAACACTGCTTGCAAGAGATTGCTTTAACACTCTCCCTCAAAATTGCCACTTCATGATCTAAAATGTGTTCCATTTTTCTAACGTATGTTAAGTAGGAGTACTACTCTAAGAACCTGAAATTTCATCAATATCAATAAACATCAATAAGCAAGAATATTGACCAATTGCGATACAAATCATGGACGAGCAATAAAAATTGAGACACTAAATATCGATTGAATGATCACACGCGGAATTTGTTCCAAAATATATAATAAAAGAAAATTCTGCCGAGAGAATATGTAAATATGATCTCTATCTCTTGGAAAGAAGAATTGGCAAGTAATGTTCTAAATTCACCGACATACTACGCCATCTGCTGGCGGCCGCTTGAACTATAGCATTTTCCATTGCCTGTCTCATTCGCCAGAAGTAGCGTTTCCACGCAAACCCAATTAGAATGCAAACGCAACGTAACAATTCAAGCGACCGCCAGTAAATAGTGCAGCATGCCGGTTTGTTTACAGTAAAATTACCGGAGAAACTACTTAACATACTAAAAGTCAGGGACGATGTCAACAGAGTAGGAGACGAGAGAAGGGTTCGCACCCCCGTCTTTCTCAGGTTCAAGTAAATGGGCCTGACTTCGACGAAGACCCCAATGCGAATGTTATTGGTTAAGTGACCTCCCAGAGATGCCTACATTAGCTCAGATTCGATCACTTCGGATGTATCAGTTTTATTGCAATTGCAGCGTCCAATTTCAAATGACGAATTAAACTCTGTTCATTTAAAAATTTATAAATTATTGGACGCAATTGATGTTAACCTCTTTAGAGCCCCTATAATTATCATACTGTGATCACGCTGCCCTTGCAAAACTAAAAAAAAATGAAATTTTTAATCATAATGGGAAATAAAAGTTGAATAAATAAAAATTGAAGTATTTTTCTGCTAAATCTAGACAATCGAACTGCAAATGTCAGAATATATTACTCTTTAGTTGTTAGCTTCTGGAACTATTTAACGAATATTTTCATGAATTTCCCCTGTAATAGAAGCTTCCACCCCCAAAGTTCCATGCACTTTAAAAGTTGTGGTTCTTAACCACAACGGTAGTTAAAAATGAATCCCTATCCATGAGGTTTAATGGTCCCTTTCTTGAGAAGTTTCTAAATCTATGTTAACATTCAAGATTTCTATCTGCAGACAATAAAAGTAGACAAAAAGAATAAAAATCATACTTTATACATCTTCATATTTGAAACTAGCCGATGGGAAGAGATTCAAAATAGTAAATAGAGCAACGCTATGCACCAACAACCCTTACCAAAAGCTACCCTTACCAGCTTCTATTAAAACTTACAAATTTATGCTGCAATGAAGTTAATAACACGGACAAATTATTAAATATTGAATTATACTTACGTTGGAATAGCTGTCCTAAAGCCTTCCACGGACTAACGCGAGCAGTTCACAAGAGCAAGAAAACCCAACTAACGTGCAAAGACTTCCACCAGAGCCTTGACAGGTCACGTGTTTTCCCCTTTTAAAACGTAAGGCATGGACTTCGGTGGCTGCTACGGTGAAGTTCGCATGTTCCTTTAACGCCATCTTAGTCAAATGGGTTAAGAATACGGCCATTCAATGCGAACGAACGGAGTGCTACGGAAGCTCCCAATCTTATTTCCTCTCAGTCCCTTGGAATGTCAATGCGAAGTGAAAGATTTAACCCTACGAATGGGAGAGCAGAGGTCGAATGAAATACACTTCGTGCAGCTGAATACTTGACGCAGAACGAATTCCTTGCGGAATATAAACTCCACGATAACATGTGCTCGACTTGTTCCGTTTTAGGAGCCCCTAAATCTCATTTCGGGCTTAGAATACAACTATGTTCGCGGGCCCCCCTGCAGCACTATCTACGCTACTGAATCGAAGTATGAGATATGATGATAGAATGACAATCTACGTACGTGCATTAAGCAATATTTTGTTCAAGGCAAGAAATTGCGCGGCTCGTTCCGTCAAGGGAGACAATAGTTTCGATAGCAGTGTATCAGAAATCATCAAAATCTTGGCTAGGAATCTCTTGAGGATAGAAGAACCGAGTATAGGCACGAGTTATTCAAGAAATTGTAAGTACTGATTTGCACGACGGAATGAGAGATGTCGTGATTCCCGTGCCCAGCAAGCGCGATTTTCGAGACCAGACGTCAAAGAGATTTTGCGGGAATATAGCAAGAACGGATAGCTATTATTGGTCATTTTTTCCAGACAGCATTAGGAATACCCATCAGGTAGCTTTTTAATAGGTTCGGTGTTTTTGCACCCCCTGCCAAACGTCATACGGCGGCTTGCGGAGTAGTAATGTAAGTAAGTGTAAATGTTACTCATGTCTTCCATATCTTAATGTAAATGCTACAATCACCTGGCCTTCATTATTTACTTTTCCTTAGAAAGATAACTTTGAAAATTAAACGGAAAAATGGAGAAGGGAATACACTGGTCACATTTTGATTGTCATTACTCGGGAATTCCACGCTGCAGCTGGATGCAGGACCTCGTGGAAGTGGGTATATTTTTTAATGTATATAAATATAAATTAAAATTCCTATAAAACTTATAAAAGTTTGGGGGAACTCGTGTCATCTCTCTGTCATTAGATTTATATCGTCAAATTTTGTCATCTCTTGTTCATCATTGCCAATTGAGCGATGACTTTAGATGTAGCGACTTTTTCGTTCTTCTAGCGACATTTTTTTTCTGTTTTAGTGACATCTTGCACTCTATAAGACATATTCCATGACGTAGACCCTCATCTACATATTCGTAAAATAATATGTATGACTTATTTTAAAGTGTCCAAGTAGTATTATATCTGGTTTATGAAGACTTAAGATTCATGTTATACATTTAATTGTGTAGTACCTAAACGGAAATTCTTTCTATAAAAGCTAATTCAAGCTATTTTATTTCTTAAATACTTTACAGCGAATATTTTTCAGAATTTAGCGACTTTTTAGCTACTTTTCAGGGTACATTTACATTAGTACCCCGCAAGCTGCCGAATGGAGTATGGCGGGGGGTGTGATAACACCGAATCTATTAATAAGCTACCTATTGGTATTCCAAATGCTATCAGGAAAAAGAGACCAATAATAGCTATCCATTCTTGCTATAATCTCTTCGTCGACTTGTCTCCAAACCGCGCTCGCTGAGAACGGGAATCACGATACCGCGTATTCCGTCGTGCAAATCAGTACTTCAAAATATCTGGAATAACTCGTGTCTATACTCGGTTCTTCTATCCTCAATAGATTCCGAGCCGAGGGTTTCGATCATTTCCGATGCACTGCTATCGAAACTGTAAGCTTCCTTAACGAAACGAGCCGCTCTGCGTTGTACACGCTCTAGCTCCAGGATTCCTTCTCGTGTGGATTCCATACTGAGAAACAATACTCAAGTAATGGACGAACGAGCGAGAAATAAGCCACCTCTTTGACGCTCGACCCCTGAGCCTCCGAGTCCTATCAGCTGACCCCACTACAACTTGAATGTGCCTTTTAAACGATAAGTTACTACTAAAAAGGACTCCTAAATATTTATACTGACTAAGGGTACGCCTAACAATTTATTTCAAAAATAAATTGGCGTCACTGCCCTTGTTTAGTGGGGTGCGTAAAAATCCGAGGCAGAAGCCGAAAGGGATGGTACAGCCGTGAGGTTCCATAGTCCGTGATACCCATAAAAGTAAATGGGGTAAAGGGAGCAGAAAGATACGAGCCGAAGAATGACTGGAAAAGGAAAGTAACGCAGAAGATGAGGCAGGGGCAGATGGGTAGAAGGCAGCCCTTTTGTTAGAAGACTATTAAAGTCACATTCGAGAGACGAAGGCGGGATAAGAGCCTTTCTCTGAATCCCCATAAACCGCTGATTTTTACGTCGGATCCATTTCATTGAGTCTCTCGTTCCTCGCGGAATTAAATCGTTTCATTTGATTAAACATGAGGATCCTCGGAAATGTTAAACTTAACAGTGTCATTATGGAATGTTTAAGGTAATTTTTGGGTGCTACCGATCAGGGTTATATCCTTAAACCACGATCATAAAGGGTTAAGCCAAGAAGTTAATTTTGGCGAGATAAAATTATGGAAATCCCAAAAGATTTTGCTCTCTTGCCGAAACGAAATGATTCTAGTTTTATAGTTAATAAAAAGTGGCATTAGGTTCGATGATTTTGAACCGTACATACATAGAAAGAAAAGAGCTTTGTTATTTCCACATAATACGCTCCACATAATTGCTCCACTCCACAGAATATAAAGAACACGAGTATAAGTTGCTTGCATACAGCAAGCTTTGGAATTATGATTTTCCAGCCTGTCATATTGCAATGTCCCAGACTATGGATGGGTATAATTTCTCTCTAAGAGCATTTTTGAGAAACTAAACCGTTGTGGCGTAGAACCAAGGACCATTCATATCAGTATTACTACTTATTACATAACGGAGTATATTAATCTAATAATGGAGAACCAGATATATACGTTAATAGATATATTTTTAAACTAAATTAAGTTCCCTCGTGCTTGACGGGGGCGTTTACTAGATGGTAGTAGTAGTATTGTTAAAAGTGCTTCGACAGCTTAGGTCATTTCGCACGTAGGCTCCCACCGGGAATCGAACCCGGGATCGCTTTCGCCGAAGTCGAACGCGTTGCCCACTTGGCTATCCGGGAGCCCTCGTTTACTAGTTATTCCTATATTAAGAAAATACTTGGATTAAGAGTAAGAATGAGGATCTATATAAAACTACCGAGAAAATAACAGATATGATGAGAAAAGGGAAATTGAAATTCTATGGGCACCTAAAGCGATTAGATGAAAATGGATTAACCAAACAAATATTCAGCTGAACTTCAAAATTAAAACACCCAACAGGATGGTTAGAAGAGACCAAAAAGGACACAGAAAAGATTGGAACGACAGATGGAATAATTAACAACAGGGAGAAATTCAGAAAATTGGTAGATAACATAAGATTTACTGAAGACCAACCAAAACAAAGGACAGAGAGGGTGTGGACCGAAGAGCAAAGACGAACAGTAGGGGAGAAAATGAGGAAGTTCTGGGAAGAAAGAAAGAGGAAGAACCAGAAGTCTTGAGTTCATTGCGGTTCATAGTCGTCGGTCGCATTCAATAAAAAAATTTATATATCTATATTCAAATATGTTATTTGAATTGAAGTGTGTTTACTCTCCAAAAGCTCAACAACCACTAGTAATACAACTTTAATCCCATAAATATTATTAAACATTGATACTCTGCGGATATCGACACAATATGGAAAATACGCTACTTGCTTTCTTCAAAGTAGCGTATTTTAAGTGGTTTAAAGCAATGTAATTCGGATAGCGATTCACTGGAATAGAACGTTAAGTTCCTTTTTGTAGACTTCATAATATATTTATTTGGCAAATTTAAATTATTAATATTTAGGTATCTGCAAGATTGAGATTGGTAAGATAAGAAAGGTAAAGATTCTCATTTTTATCGTTAAACATTGTTTTCGACTTAAAATTACTAGAAATTTGGTAAATCGATCCAAATTCAGTTGAACCTTGTCACTTTTATTCATGTTTCCCTTTTCGAACTTGCATACAATTGTGTTGGAACAAATTCTTGCGTAAAAACTACATTTCACTCATTAACTGGTTAAGCTTAACATTTTCGCTGGTTTTAATAATGGTTATAATAATAACACAGATTTATTTCAGGACGAGATACATCCAACCCTATGTCGTAGAAAGATCTAAATAAAGCGCTTTTTGGAGTTGAACAAGAGAAAGCAATAAAAAAGGAAGAGAATATGAGTTAAAAATCTGAATTTTGCACTCACGAAGAAATTAAAGCCCTGCAGGAAATACCCACCAGAAGGGGCGAGAAAAACCTACGACACCTACTGACAGCAGTAACTAAAATTTAGATATAATACGGGAAAGGTGAAACTAAGAAAAATGAATGTGTCAGCAACGCTACTGAGAAAAACAAAACAAATTCTCACTCACACACAAAATGCAGATAAGAACAGAAGTTGAATTTAAATTGCAAGAAATAAGCAGTAGAAAATGATAAAATGGTATTAATATAATATATTACATATTAATTTTGCGAATGTTATTTTAATGTCATGTTTCCCGAAAATAAGTAAGTCCTGACTGGATGTTCCGGATGAACCCTATCCCAAACATAAGCCATAATTGATATCGTTTGCCATAAGAAAGGATTTCGCTCATTCGTCAAAACGCACGACAAACGTATTCAATTATTTAGTCATGAATGGGTAAATCATATGAATATATTTGTACTAGAATAAATCTAGATTCTGATACATGAAAGAGTAAGATGCCTGAAAAAACCTCTAAAGCGTCTTCATTTGCAAAAATTAATGGAAGACCCGGTTACTGTCTGAGAAAAGCGATGCATACACGAAATAAAATTAATCAGCTCTGAAACGTAGAACATCGTCTTTTCAGGAAGAGGTACGAATGACGATTTAAAACTGATCGACTTATCTAACAATAATTCGTTTGTTTTAAATAAGATAGGGAACACCGAATTTCTTTGGTTTTGAATAGTAAAATTTTTCAACTATTGAGCGACCCCCTTCTGTTATATAACCACGTATTAACGGAATAAAGCAAGCAAAGAAACGTTCGTGTGATTTTTGAAATATTTACTTGTGTACGCACAGTCGATGCATCTCAAATAATTACATTTCTATATCCTTGACTGAATAACGATAAGAGCCACTCCGAAATTCCAGCAACATGTGAATGAAACGTTAGGACTAATCCCTAAAGCTACACGTTACCGAGGACGGATAGACTTTCGTGAATTACGACCCAAAGTTTCCGACTGAGAGCGCTTTCTCTCCCAAAACTGAGCCGAACTCTCACGTAAGCACCGCCGCAAGCACGCGTGCATTACATCCTTCATCTCGGCTACCTCTTCGCCCCTCTAAATTATATCCTCTACACCTCGAGCGAGGTAACACTCTCTCCTGAGGAAACTTCTTCCCGGAGGCCTCCATCCTTCAAATCCTCCCTAACGCCTCCGTCTCCAATGCCCTTTCAACTCCAATATCCCACACTGAAACAACTACGCACACACAATCTCTCAGACAAACTCGATTTGGAGAAGTTGCAAAAAGTTAGTCTCCCTCAGCTTTTCACTCGTTCCTTTCTCTTTCACGAAGCATGTCAACGAAACCTCCTGCGCCGTTCACAGGATCCTTTCTTATAGCATTAGAACGGCTGCGTGTTGAAAGGCGTCGCTCTTCCCTCGGAATAACTATCGGCTTAGACTCTGAGTAATCCAACTTTCGGTGTCTCTTCAAACGTTGTTTCGCCGCCTTCTGCGAGCGTGTAAAATTTTCCTTTTTTTCCAGCGGAGTGCAGGTTTATTCCTTTCTCTTTTCAGCTGTTTTGTGAACAGTTTGTCGAATACGGAGCCAACTGTTTGATTTGTCTTAAACTTCATAATCACGGAATATCTATACAAAAATAATTTCACGTGACCGATAATTTTAACCTATGATCGATCACTCAAACGTAAATACTGGATACGATATATTTTTGGTTGTTGTTGAAAAAATTCAGAGGTATTCGTGATAATAAATGTGTCCATTCGATTGATCGTAGAATTTTTGCAGCTTTAATGAATGTTGCAATAAGAGGGAGAGAGTTATGGCAGAAGGCCTACGAAACTGTCATGGATTCTCAGGTTACCAAAGAGGAGCTATCTGTTCCTTAACTAATTTAAAATACTGAAATATTTTAATATATAATATGTAAATCATAGAATATAGTTCTAATATGATAACGTATTCATAACCCTCACTCCCATCGCCGTATATGCATACATCTACTGGTGGCAGCTTAATCACAGAATATTCACTTATTTAAAAATAAAACAATACAGAAGAGACAATCGTTAACAAATTTTACACCCTTTCATCTACATCTACTTAAGTACCCTGCAAGCCGCCTTTCGGCGTGTGGCAGGGGGTGCAAGCACCAAGCACCTTTATGTTACATTGAATCTAAATTTAAATAACATATTCACACAATTTACATTTCTACATCTCAGACTTTGCATCGTTTTCTAAGCTCCTTTTTATTCATATGGATATGAAGACCTCTTCAGGCAAAATATTTCATTCTTTAATCCCTCTATTTATGAACGAATACTTCTAAACGCTAAATCTGTTCCTTGTTTTCTCTGCTTTCACTCCTAATTATACGCCCAAATATATGTGTTAGTGAACTAAAAACCTTCGGCACTTTTCATTCTCATAGTTGTTTTAATAAACAACTTAACCACACATGAAACATTAAAAATGAAAAGCCAATCATTTTACTACAATTTTTATTTGATCAAATACTAGTCGACAATTTTCCAAGTTACCGCTGAATTTGTGCAACCCCTCGTGAATAAAAAACGTTAAATAATAGAGGCATGTCTTGTACTTGACAAACCACCTAACTTCTCATATATCATATTCACCTCAACCACCTCCAAAGTAATCGGTAGCCAATGGTAAAGGGGATGAGGCTGAAACGTCCTTCTCGCTATATACTTTACAGACAATTTTGCTCCCCTTCCCTACTATCTTTGTTCCGTCTGCCCTTTGGCCTTCCTCTTGGTCTCTTTACACCTCTTGGTATCCGGTTGATAACTGCTGATGTCCAGCGGTTGTTGTTTTTTCCTGCTACGTGGCCTTCCCACATATTCGTAATGTATATTCGAAAACATCAAGTCCTCAAACCCCCATCCAGGTTACTTCTTAATCTGTTATTTCTAGGTAGATTTACGCTTCAATTTGTAGGTAAATTTGATTAGTATCAATGGTGAAAGATTCCTTCCACCAATCTGTATTTCTTTCGTGTCTCTTTTTGTTCAAACGTAACGATTTAAATTAGCGCAATGTTAAGTTTTAGCGCCCAGATGGTGATGAAAATTCACCCGATGTCCTGATTCGGAGATTTGCATATTCCACGCATATTTATTGATACATGCGTATCAAAATATTCACCTCCGTTATTCTTCTCTCCCGAAGACGGCAACGTAGTTTCCGAAATACGAATTGAGAACAATACTTCCAAAGCGGAACCACGGAGAACCCAAACCCCTGCTGGTTGGAATTTTTCAACGGTTAGTCCGATCGCAAACAACGGCTTTTTGGAGCTTTTCTCGAACTTTCCCCTTCCTTGGCATATGTGTGCTACCAACTGAGGAATCAGAAGCCTAGAACCGAATCTTAAACTTTTTTACGAGAACGTTATGGTGAAACATTCGGGTATTTACAACGAGATGAGCGAAAGTGAAACGATTTTGGAAAATATGGATCACGGATTAGACGAATGGAGTGTAAACGGTGGGACGAAAATGAAGGCAGGATGAGATGGAGAGAGATCCGCAAATCCCTTACGCACGCAACCTATCAATTAGGCCATGCTCTTGAGTCAGAATTGGGAAAAATGGAGAAAAATTAGAGGGAATCGGAAATAAGCCGAAAAGATGAGAGGGTGGGGAAACCGGTGCGGAAAGAAAGAGAAACGGAACGGGATGGAATGATTAACGTGGCTTCGAGATTTGGGTCATTTATTCAAGGTTTTCGGAAGCCCGTGCCAATTACGAGCCATTAAGTCGTGCCGGCGACGCCCATATTCATTCATTAAGAGAGGAGGGTAAGGGGCGCAATTTGGCTGCGGAGATAACCGAAGTTTACGGCGGATTCGGATGTCCTTATCGAGAGGATCGCGAAACCGATGCGGACGGTCAACGGCAATCGGTGGATCTTGTTAACAGTTGTTGACAAGCGTGAGTTATCCGTAGTTCCCGCATATAATTTCTGATCCACCTCCTTCTAGCAGAGATGTACTGAGCAGATACATTACAGATTCCCAGTTTTACCGGGACGAACGGGCGGCTTCGATGACCCTTAGATCTGATGTCCTGTCTTGCGCTAGAAGTGACACGACAGGCTGGTTGGCATTTCAGTATACATCAGGTGACCCATATGAGCAAACAAGGCGAGTTCAAATCATATTTCTTTCCCATATAAGGAAAAGGGTTTAGATGACTTGCCACGATAAGTCGTGCATCTAGGAAAATTCCCAAGGAGAAACGGACATGAAAAAAGTCTGACGGAACCGGGACACGAACCCCGTTGTTCGTTCGTGTCCCGGTCCCGTCAGACTTTTTTCATGTCCGNTATTTTGGAGCACATTAGCAGTATACTTTCAGTATCTATTAACCTTAGTCTCTTGGTACAGAGTAGAGAGAAAGGTATCTTTTATTTACAGTCAACTTTGTTCGTGGCAGTGAATGTACACTCACATGAAAATAACTGAAGTAGGAGTTGTAGTGCCGCGCCAAACCTATCTGCCACCCGGGTGCGACCATAATTTGCCGCCCCTTAAACGGAGAAACAGTGCATAACCTGATTTGCAAGTAAAAATTATTCTGTAAGAATTTGATTAAAACATTGTTTCAAGACTTCGTTCCCCAGCTTACATTGGTCACAAAACATCAGTAATAATTAATTATGCATATCCTTATGCTGACAACGTGAATAGTCAATATAAGTTTATAGTTCACATTACTTTTGATTATCATTATCTTAGCAGCAAGACTCCAATGAAATACGCAAAGATATTTGCAAATTAGTAAAAACTCCGATCAAATCTCTAGAAGATATATATTCAAAAACAAGGGGTACCAGAAAATCTTTTATTGATTCTTCGATTAGATCCACCGCACAAATATTTCTTTCTCGTCTTGAGTTATCCATAATTCTTTCCTTTAAATGTTTGCCAATCTTCAATTTAAGATCATAATCTTTCATAAATAAGTCTTATAAGGAAAACAATAAATTATGTTGTAATAATAATAATGGTAATCTACGCTTCTGTTGGCTCCCTTTAGATGCCGCCGCCAGGGTGCGATGCACCCCTTGCACCCATAGGACGGCGCGGCTCTGATGAGATGTACCGAATAATCACATTCACTCAGGTTTATCGTTATTAAATGCCATAAAAAGTTATTCGAGCCCCCGTATAGCTATATGCTGTTCGATTCCCGGATTTCTCCGGGTTCGATTCCCGGTGCGGGCTTACGCGCGCAATGGCCGTAGCTGTCGAGGCAATTTTAAAAATTAATACTACTCACAACTACCTCCAGGTTATCCATAAGATCATTGTGTAGTCCATACGTAGACCTTTTCCTCTCATTGTATACTAGCTCGGTGAGGAAGGTATATATCCTCGCTCACTCCTCATCTTATCTAGTAAGTCTCACTGAGCTTTTGGTAGCTTATGGCGGTGGGTTTGAGGTTCAAATCGGTTCAGATACAACAGCTGAATTAAGTACAGGGATTGATTAACTAATTAGTATTTTTCTAGACTAAACACAGGATATACCGAAGGTGCCCTAAGTTTTTAATCTATTTAGGAAATACACTCTTCTACATCTATATAATTACCCTACAAGCCACCTTTTGGCGTGTGGCAGGGGGTGTAAACACCAATCTTTCGAGTTACTCTTTAACTTATTGTTGTCGCATGTCGTTCGCGGAAAGAATGAGTCCCTAAAACGATTTGTCCTCGCATCTATTTCTCTCATTTTATGCTTATTTTCGGATCGGCCGAAGTAGCAGGGGGTCGCATAATACCAATTAGGTCTTCCGCAAATGTACTTTCTCTGAATTTATCAAGCAATCGCAGCCTAGCTTCTACTCTCCTTTCTTTCAAGGATTCCCAATCTGCGTCTGAGAGCATTTGCATAACGCTTGCTTTTCTATCGTGACAATTTTCAACAAATCGTATCGCCTTGCGCTGCACTTTCTCGAGTTCGCGAGCATTCGTTTCATCCACCGAATCCCACAAACTCGCCGCATAATCCAGATAGGGTATGACCAAGGTGAAATAACATCGCTCTCTAACCTTTTCATCGCATCAACCTACAATGCGCTTTATAAAACCGAACTATTTAGTTGCTTTATCGTATATTTTTTGAATATGTATGCTCCAGTTTAAATTATTTGTAAGGGTGATTCCGAAACACATCGACTACATTTACATTCATTCCACTAATGTCGTACGTTTTGACGCAATTGTTTGGAACTCTTAGTGGAACCATTACAATATTAGGAGACAAATTTACTTTTTCGAGAAAAATTTTGATGTGATTTATCAATTTACTTGTCTTTTAGTAGTTAGAATTGAATAGAATCGCTCAAAGTTAAATTTCTACGGCTGTTTCCTCCTTCGATTTATTTTTACTAAGGACTACTCGGTCAATATACCTATGTCCATTCGCAGAGTAAAATTAGATAAAAGAAACTTGAAGCGGGAATTGTTTTTGGATGGAATGGAATCGAGATTTTCATCAAGCATGTCGAATGACTGATGACGACAAAAATGTGAAACGAAAAGGATACACAGTTGCAGTAGATTCGATTCCGATTTGATTCGAATCACCAGCCGTGATACCGTTGGAAAGAAAGTCCGCAATTCGCAAGTCCAATGCATTACACTCCATACACAAATGTGAGAGTATTTGGCGGAAATGTGAGGAAAATCATAAGAAAATACAAAGTAAAAGTATTTTTTGCAAGCCTATTTATATAAATACTTCTCAACAACTAATAATCGGCTCGAAAGAATTGGTTAAAGTAGCAAAATCATAAATTTGAGAGGAATAACTAACGGCAATCTTAGTCTAAGAGCTTCCCCGTGTTCGAATGGTGAGACAAGGCATTCCCATCCACGTAAAGCAAATAGATTAGGAACGAAGCTATTACTGAGTATGAAAGCTGTCACGCAACCCCCATGAATGGGTCCTTTAGGGAAACCTCCATTCTGAATCATGAATCGAACTCGCCGCTCGAATCACAGGCCGACTACTGAGGTAATAAAATTATGAAAGCATTCTTTTATCCATTGAAACAGAAATTACCCTCACGTGCCCTCAGCATTCAAATTGCAACGATGAGAAATCTATCCTTTACAGCCTATTATATGCTCATTTTCAATGGTGTCGAAGAAGATACAAATTGTAGAGGAACTCTCATATAGTCTGATAAATTAAATTGGACAAATACCCACCAGAATCCTGTCTTCTGCTCTAAGACTCGTCCAATTCAAAGATGTTCCCAGCAACAAAAAACATCTCGACCCTTCATTGTAAAATAGAGATTTTTAAATATTATACTATAGAGCTCTCGCGGTGATAAAGGAAACCTGAAAACTATGAAGAAAACCGTCCTGATAGGAGCTAAATGTACCAGAAGTATTGTTAAAAGTGCTTCGGCAGCTTAGGTCATTTCACACGTAGGCCCCCACCGGAAATCGAACCCGGGACCGCTTTCACTGAAGTCGAACGCGTTACCCACTTGGCTATCGGGAGCCCCCAGGAGCTATATGGATACGGAAGGAAAATATAAATTTAAATAGAAAGAATATTTGACCTTCTGAAGATGAAAGGTTGGCTATTGCAATACGTATTGTTTTATTCCCAAAAGGGGATTTTTTCCAGAGCTTGACGGTTTCCCTGAGCTGGTCCCCAGAAGAAGGGCAGCCATCTAAGAGCTTAATATGTATTTTAAATATTTGTTTTAATAACACCGTGTACAACTTCCTCTCTTACAGCTTCGTAGTGACTGTTCCCTCGATTCGAGTGAAGGTTGCTAACTGAGATATCTGAAACTAATCAGCCAAAATATACTTGATATATCCATCTATTATTAGACTTCGAGAAAAGCTCCTAATGGCCGTTGTTTACAAGCAAACTACAGCTCATTCGCGTTAGGAAGGCATTCACTCAGTAGCCTACTGCGCAGATGGGACTAGTCCAAGTCAGAAAATAGGGGAGGCAGCGCTTCCTGAGCAAAAAAAGTATTAGGCATAGAGGGAATTACCCCTGAAAAGGCCCATATCTCCTCCACTTTTTTCCCCTCTCTCGGGACGCCGAGTGCCTTCGTAACGTGAATGGGGTGTAACCGTTGATTATATTCCCACCAGCAGGGGTTGGGGTTGTCAGTGTTCGCGCTTTGCAAGTATTTTTCTCAATACGTATTTCGGCAACTATGTTGCCATCTTCTGGAGAGAAGAATGACTTATTTTTTCTGTCTTATCTCTACTCTTATTTTTAACTGTCAGTTATTCTTCTCTCCCGAAGATGGTAACGTAGTTGCCGAAATACGTATTGAGAAAAATACTTGCAAATCTCGACCAATGAGAACCCTAACCCCAGCTGGTGGGAATCCTTCAAGGGTTAGCTCCAAATAGCCGTTGTTTGCAAGCAACTTTTCTCGAAATCTAATGTCTTACCACAGCTGTGTTCCTTTTCCTAATAGATTCCATCAATTATTCAGTTCGACAGAATTGCTACCACCAATTATTCAGTTGCTAGTGGTGGTAATTTTAAAAGCGCTTCGACAACATAGGTCATTTCGCTCGTGAGCTCCCACCGGGAATAGAACCCAGAACCGCTTTCACTGAAGTCGAACGCGTCACCCGCATGGCTATCCGGAGGCCCGATTCGGTCGCTTTTCAACCATATTCAAAATTGCGAGTTATTTCACCTTATTGCCCAGTCACTGTGTATTACTATTGTTTTGTCAGTTCCGTAGCGGATTCATCTGCAGCACTTTTGATAGCAGTAAATTTTGAGATTAACTTATCCCAAGGACCAATGCTTTGAATATATATACAAGAGACCGCCATACAACAGAGGCGCACCTCTACAGTCTATAGTCCCCGTTAAAAAACTATGATAGAAATACTTTAAAGCATTCGTTATCTCGTTACGTAAAAATACAAAATTATAAAAAGTTTAATTGCTAAATTTCGCCGAAAATAATGATATATTTTAGTTTGAATGAATGATAATTAATAAATTAGATTTTCGGGAAAGATTGAGACTAAGAAGCCTCCTTTTCCGTGCTATAAGTAGAATTAGCAATTATGATTATTTCTATCAAAACCAATTAGTAATAGGGAGAGAGTCTGCGTGAAATTCTAACACCTGAGTAACGTAAAATTTTGTGTTAAGTTTCTAAGTATAACATACTTAGAAATTCTCCTTATAACCAAGTCCTCAGTTACCACCTAATGTAGATTGTTGCAAATCCATCCCTGAACACATTATCCTCTCCTTAGGCCCTCATTTACAGTTTAAACAGAAGTTTAAACTAAGTTTTGCGCAATTCGAATACCCTACTCTATTCTCCAATTCATTTGCATGGAAAGTACACCATCCATTTTGCAGTCAAGATCGCAAACGAAGGCGTATGCTTGGCTTTAAGATTTTGAATATACTTCATAGAAAACCATGTAAATATAATAATTGACGATCGAAAGATACAAACGTTGCAAAATATAGATCGCTTTCAACTCCTGAATAAAGCGCAATAAATCCTGAACAAATAAGAGTTTTTCGCTCGCAAATATATTTAACGGCCTTCCTATAAAATTATAATGACTATCCAAGTCAGTTCTATGCTAGGAACAGCCCCTTTCACCAGGAAATGTTTCAAACCGCAAGTGCGAAAAAATAAAGGAGAATAAATAACGTGAATGAGACCTTTGTTCACAGCCTTCATAAGAACACACTCACTCACCCGACTTTCTGTTCTGGGAACACATTACGGGGTTCTTTCCTCCCTTGGTTACACCGTCATCAACCTTCCTCCATACGTATGACCACGCCCCCTTTAAGAGTGCCTCTACAAGCAAACAACGTCCGCCGCTCATAAATCCCGCGTAAACAATGCGACTCCCGTGTAATGCCGTTGCTATGACACTGCCCCATTGTTGTGGTAGCCATCGCAACAACCGTTACGAAGTCGCTTCATCGCGTGACTCTCGAAAAAAAATCATTATTCTATCTTCCTTCTTCACCCACATACCCAAAAATTCATCCACGTACGTTTCGCCCTTCACCTAAATGGATGAAAGGGCATACCTGTTGCGGAAAACCTACTTCCCTACTCTTCGACGGTCCTTCTAACGAGTGCACAAAGTCGACTTTCGGAGACGGAACGTCGGTGTTTATATTTTAAACTTTCCGTAAGAATGCAGCTGATAATTGTACGCAGTGCCCCTAAATTACCCTAAAATTCAGAATCTCCATATCGGCATCTTACTATCAACGAGGCAGTAATGGCAAACGGAAAATAATTCTTCGTTTTTTTCCATTAAAGCAATTTCCTTCTTCGTAAGGTTTTCCATTTCGATTAAATGGTCACTTCATTTCCCTCGACGTTTAGCGGCACAACGAGATTATTTCTTGTAGAAAATAAATAACGTTATGTATAGTCTGCATAATTTGATATATCGTAGATCAATCCTCAATTTGATATAGATACAATCCTCTGTAGAGAAAAATACATAAAAACGGCAGGCTATTAAGTAGTATATGAAATATTAATTTTTCATGGCTTTTAAAACTGATTATTTCCTTGAATTAACAACCATAACGTTTTCTTTAAAGCTTTCTGCGAAATGCAACCATGCTCTTTTAGATTTTTCCTTCGTAAAACTTATACTTTTTATAACACTAACAATTATTTTTCGGTTAGAGGAAACAGTCGCAACATTTGTTAAAAAAACTAAACAAAATGAAATCAAAATTGGATTTCCGTTGATATTCTTCACACCTTCTAGAAATTTCTTGCGAACATTTATCGTATTAACTCAAATTTAAAAAAATAATCTATGGAGTCAGCCGCACGACTTCATCGTGTAAAGAAGTTCACCTTTCCCTTGTAACTCAAAATTATTTTTTTGACATTTACCCACGTTATACAGAAAGATCTGCAGCACTGCAGCACTGTCTTACATAAGTCCTCTTTGTCTTCAGGTGATAAGTGCTTTAATAACGATCCAAATAACTTGAAATTTTATTACACTTCTTTATTCATAAATTAGGAAGAGAATGTATTTGCCAAAGAGCGACTGACTCATGTGAAAATATCTCAAGAGGATAAGAAATTAGGAGAATAATAGCTGAGTTTCTGGTTGATTTATCTAAAAATGATTTTCCATGTCATCTGTAGCCAGTATTTACTAAAAGGTAGATACAAATCACTAAGAGATTATTTAGAGTGAAAAATTAAAAGATGAATGGATAGAACAGATGGCTGATGTATTTACGTGAGATTAGTCTTCATCTCATTCCATTACGCGATCATGTTCATAGATTCATTTATTCATCCTTTGTTTCGTGTATCTAGATTAATGGGCGAATTAAGAGGTAATTCGAAATAGTAATATGATATTAGAATCAGTGAAAATATAATGGAATTTTCCTCTTTAATCATAAGCCATGCCAATCACACTATTCGACATAGTTTAGCGAGGGTACAACTGTTGATATTGGTGACAAAAAGCCTCCTATTATTAAAAAGAAAAAATTAAATTCATTGCATGTGAAAGAGTAATTCATAAATTAAATAATCGAAATTTTAAATAATAATTCAATTAATAACAGGTGCGAACATTGGCGGCATGACTGGAACTAGAACCCAGATATACAACTTACCGGTCAGGTATTCTAACCAGTAAACTACCATTTATCTTCCAGAATATACGCGGCTTGCTAATTCAGTGGTTATAACACCTGTCCGGAAAGTGGGAGACCTGGGTTCAAGTCCCAGTCACGTCGCTATTTTTCACACATGTTATACCTTGGGATTCAGCCGAACGGCTCTTCCGTGCTTAATAATTTACCTTTCCTTAATTCTCATAATAATTACTTTCATATTAATTATAAATTAATTTATTACGAGTGGAATATGAGAGGGAAATCTCAGTACAACTTAAGATGAGCGACCAAAGCTCTCGTGTTTACGCTGAATCACCCTTTCTACTTAAACTTGCTTGCCTTTTCTTTGCATGTTTTTTTTAAATAACAAAATTTGGAATGACAAACCCCATGAATTAAGGCAAAGCTTCAAAACACTCTTCATAGCGATGGTAAATATTTCAAGTTGCACCTTTTGAAAACTCTGTTTCATCGATTTCTTTTTGAGAAAAGGGTGGAATGTGATTTTCCACGTGAAAGTATCCACCTGTAAAATAATCCTATACATGGAAAACGTCTGACAGGACCGGGACTCGAACCCAGGTCTTCCACTTTCCAGGCGACTCCTCCAGCCATAGAATTATCTTCCGTGATCATTCAGAGATGCAATTTTGGGTGACACTACATGGCAAGTACCTCTGTGTGGTCGTTGCTCTGGACGGTACTGCTTACTCCCTTAGAAAGTCTCGCAAATTTCGTTTATAGTTTTACTTATGCTATATTACTAGTTGATATGATCTTTCCAATCACTAATTGGTATAAGAACATAATATATGAAGCATGAATAAATGATCCTAGGTTCATGATCGCTTAATTGAATGGCATTAAGACAAATCTCACTTAAATACACCAGTCATCCAAACAAGTTGTCCTGCCCATTTATGTTTTATTCTGAATATGCTCTTAGTGTCTAATTTTATTCTATCCATCCTCAAATTAGGACTTTAACTAAACATGTATTTTCTTTCACGTCTACATTGCCAATGATTTTACTAACAAGAAGTGGACAACAACCACAGGCAGCAAGTTACCTCCTGTTGCCCTACATCTAATTAAAACATTAAGAGTTCCTCATTCCTTAAATTCCTTCAAATTAAAAAAGATATATAATCATAGTGAAAATATAATCAGAAGAGATGGAAAATGCTGGCCTGAGAATTTAGAATTTTACCCCGCGAGCCGCCGATTGGCGTATGGCAGGGGGTGTATCAACACCAAATATTCGTACCTANAGAGAGTTATGGCAGAAGGCCTACGAAACTGTCATGGATTCTCAGGTTACCAAAGAGGAGCTATCTGTTCCTTAACTAATTTAAAATACTGAAATATTTTAATATATAATATGTAAATCATAGAATATAGTTCTAATATGATAACGTATTCATAACCCTCACTCCCATCGCCGTATATGCATACATCTACTGGTGGCAGCTTAATCACAGAATATTCACTTATTTAAAAATAAAACAATACAGAAGAGACAATCGTTAACAAATTTTACACCCTTTCATCTACATCTACTTAAGTACCCTGCAAGCCGCCTTTCGGCGTGTGGCAGGGGGTGCAAGCACCAAGCACCTTTATGTTACATTGAATCTAAATTTAAATAACATATTCACACAATTTACATTTCTACATCTCAGACTTTGCATCGTTTTCTAAGCTCCTTTTTATTCATATGGATATGAAGACCTCTTCAGGCAAAATATTTCATTCTTTAATCCCTCTATTTATGAACGAATACTTCTAAACGCTAAATCTGTTCCTTGTTTTCTCTGCTTTCACTCCTAATTATACGCCCAAATATATGTGTTAGTGAACTAAAAACCTTCGGCACTTTTCATTCTCATAGTTGTTTTAATAAACAACTTAACCACACATGAAACATTAAAAATGAAAAGCCAATCATTTTACTACAATTTTTATTTGATCAAATACTAGTCGACAATTTTCCAAGTTACCGCTGAATTTGTGCAACCCCTCGTGAATAAAAAACGTTAAATAATAGAGGCATGTCTTGTACTTGACAAACCACCTAACTTCTCATATATCATATTCACCTCAACCACCTCCAAAGTAATCGGTAGCCAATGGTAAAGGGGATGAGGCTGAAACGTCCTTCTCGCTATATACTTTACAGACAATTTTGCTCCCCTTCCCTACTATCTTTGTTCCGTCTGCCCTTTGGCCTTCCTCTTGGTCTCTTTACACCTCTTGGTATCCGGTTGATAACTGCTGATGTCCAGCGGTTGTTGTTTTTTCCTGCTACGTGGACTTCCCACATATTCGTAATGTATATTCGAAAACATCAAGTCCTCAAACCCCCATCCAGGTTACTTCTTAATCTGTTATTTCTAGGTAGATTTACGCTTCAATTTGTAGGTAAATTTGATTAGTATCAATGGTGAAAGATTCCTTCCACCAATCTGTATTTCTTTCGTGTCTCTTTTTGTTCAAACGTAACGATTTAAATTAGCGCAATGTTAAGTTTTAGCGCCCGGATGGTGATGAAAATTCACCCGATGTCCTGATTCGGAGATTTGCATATTCCACGCATATTTATTGATACATGCGTATCAAAATATTCACCTCCGTTATTCTTCTCCCCTGAAGATGTTAACGTAGTTGCCGAAATACGAATCGAGAACAATACTTCCAAAGCGCGACCACTGAGAACCCAAACCCCTGCTGGTCGGAATTTTTCAACTGTTAGTCCGATCGCAAACAACGGCTTTTTGGAGCTTTTCTCGAACTCTAATGTTCCCCTTCCTTCGCATATGTGTGCTACAAACTGAGGAATCAGAAACCTAGAACCGAATCTTAAACTTTTTTACGAGAACGTTATGGTGAAACATTCGGGTATTTACAACAAGATGAACGAAAGTGAAACGATTTTGGAAAATATGGATCACGGACTAGACGAATGGAGTGTAAACGGCGAGACGAAAATGAAGGCAGGATGAGATGGAGAGAGATCCGCAAATCCCTTACGCACGCAACCTATCAATTAGGCCATGCTCTTGAGTCAGAATTGGGAAAAATGGAGAAAAATTAGAGGGAATCGGAAATAAGCCGAAAAGATGAGAGGGTGGGGAAACCGGTGCGGAAAGAAAGAGAAACGGAACGGGATGGAATGATTAACGTGGCTTCGAGATTTGGGTCATTTATTCAAGGTTTTCGGAAGCCCGTGCCAATTACGAGCCATTAAGTCGTGCCGGCGACGCCCATATTCATTCATTAAGAGAGGAGGGTTAGGGGCGCAATTTGGCTGCGGAGATAACCGAAGTTTACGGCGGATTCGGATGTCCTTATCGAGAGGATCGCGAAACCGATGCGGACGGTCAACGGCAATCGGTGGATCTTGTTAACAGTTGTTGACAAGCGTGAGTTATCCGTAGTTCCCGCATATAATTTCTGATCCACCTCCTTCTAGCAGAGATGTACTGAGCAGATACATTACAGATTCCCAGTTTTACCGGGACGAACGGGCGGCTTCGATGACCCTTAGATCTGATGTCCTGTCTTGCGCTAGAAGTGACACGACAGGCTGGTTGGCATTTCAGTATACATCAGGTGACCCATATGAGCAAACAAGGCGAGTTCAAATCATATTTCTTTCCCATATAAGGAAAAGGGTTTAGATGACTTGCCACGATAAGTCGTGCATCTAGGAAAATTCCCAAGGAGAAACGGACATGAAAAAAGTCTGACGGAACCGGGACACGAACCCCGTTGTTCGTTCGTGTCCCGGTCCCGTCAGACTTTTTTCATGTCCGTTTCTCCTTGGGAATTTTCCTAGATGCACGACTTATC
>KZ309570.1:61469-73465 GCA_000376725.2 Ladona fulva
TGAAATTGTTATATTTTTTTAATTATCATAATTTTGCTATTACTAATTACTGATTGATTAATCTTCTAATGAAATTCATTAATTTTGTAATTATCGACGGCCATTTCACACCTCTAACCTCTGTGAATTGGCGCGCAGAGATTTCTCATCCGTAAATTCAAAAAAATGGTTTTCCTTGAATATTTAAATCCAAAACAAAATGCCTCAGACGTTTCGACCTTGAAAAATTCTACGAACATAAAATGTTTACAAATAATACAGAGCATCGCTTTCAAATAATTCTCCAAGCATTAATCGGGCAATCATCCGCGGCAGTTCCCCCTACCGAAACAACCAGAGCCCGTCATTTCCTTTCACCACATTCACCTCAACTCTTCCAATCTTTCCATCACCAAATTCTCCGCCTTATTTCCGAAGAAACTTTTCAACGGCCCGCATGCAAAAGTACACAAACTTCATCGCTCGTCGAAACCACTCAAAAGCCTAATCTAGCTAATTCCACTTTCACCCAGTGTCTCTCCCTCTTCCATTCGGTCTTATATTTCACGGGCCTTTTGTCCTCACAACCCTCTCCATCTCGTTAGGAATTTCGTGGCCCCGAAAAAGATGGAGGTTTGATTACCCATGGCGTGAAAACGCGGCCGGAATTTCTGTCGGCGGCCTTATGTGCCCGCTTCCAATCACCAAAAGGAGTGATGGAGAATTAATCAAACATGCCACCCCCGCACACACGAAAGGTTTAAATCTCTTTCGGATGAGGAGTCACGCCACTCCCTCCAGGCGAAGGCTATACCCGGAGAGAGTTCATAGGGCGTGGTTACAGGTGCGAGGTGAAAAGAGTTTGCGAGAGAAAGAGAGACTTTCGTGTTAAGGTGCCAATGGAAGCATTTGAGTGGTTTAAGGGTCTATCTTCCCTCTCCACCGAGTGCATCTTCTCCCACCTCCTCCTTGGATATCCTTCTCCCGACCGCGGGCATTTTCCTCCGTGTCCTAAACCCATCCGCCGCCCTGCCCAGTGCAGTCGTTCTCCGAGAGCCTTTGCAGACCTGGTGTTTACTCGATTCGGAGTGCTATAGGAATTTTTAACTGGTGAGTGAGAACACCCATGTAACTAAAAATTCCCCCAAGACGCTGACTTTCGATCGCAAAAGACAAGTTATACGTTTCATAGTCGTACCTTTATTGTTCTATCTTTATTGTTCGATACTGGCAGTAATGCTTCACAAGCATATAGTTAGGTTTTGTTTTAGTTGAAACTTTTCCAGAAGTGGTAAATCCTGCTTCCAGGAACTTTTTGGACGACCAACGTATTTTTCCAGGAAGATTCACTTGCGTGTGTGCTGATGATCGGCGATATTGAGGGTGGTATTTGGCCTCTGACAAATAGGTTTCCATAACGTATTCATGGTAATCTTTCTGCATTTTTTTCGTGTTATGGCGTTTAAATCACTCGTTACTTTGTACCGAAGTCACAAATAGCAGAGCAATGGGTCCCGGTGTTTGCATGCGTATTGATGACCAGGTTTTGCTAAAGACCTCGCCTCTGGAAGATGTCTAACATCTGCGTGTACAAATATGCCCTCCAAGGCTCCCTTTGCCGTGTGGCAGAGGTTACACGCACAGCTCTACTTAATTTCATTGTCTAATACAATCGCGTATCGTCCGCGGAAAATGAAATGCGGAAATGAGTGAGCACTGTTTCTACTTTCTCGATAACTCTCACGCTATCTGATCATCAAAATGATAATAGGAAGCGTAGTCATTTAATTTAATTGCACACCCACCTTTCCGTCAGGAATCTGGTGTGACTGCTACTCATATTTGTCAAAGGAGACAGATATAGGGAGGTAAAAAAGCAAGAAATGTAACAAGCTAGTTCTTAACCACGATAACTCCTCGATAGAAATGGTAAAATTTTTGAAAAGCTTGGTTTAGGGTACGTTTGGGTCCGAAACGCGGACTTACGAAAATAAGGAGGATCACGTGACTTCGAAATAGACGTAAACTTTTCGAAAAGTTTATCACTGCAGATCCCATCGACGAGATAGCTGATAATGTTATTCCGGTTAGCGACATGCGTGAGCTCCGAGAGAAAACTAAGAAGCGATTCTGGGAAGTGATTACCAGGACGGATAGTTACTTCTGGTCGTTTTTCCCTCGAAAAAGAATTAGAGAAGCTAATAGCAGTTAGGGTGCGAGAAGATTATCGGTGTTTTTGCACCCCCTGCCATGCGCCATTGGCGGCTTGCGGGTTTTAAATGTAAATGTATCTATGTTTACTAATACGAATCATATACCCCGATAGTTACCACTCGAAGTGCGCCAGTGGATGCAGCAAGCTCCTTTCAGTCTGTTTTCCAAATCAATAACAGTCACTTATGTTTCAAGGTCAAAATAAATTTTGGAATCGACCGACCCTAGCCATTATTTCCCGAGGCGGTTTCCCATAGTTCTATGTGTCAAGGTTGCGGCATCATTTATGCTATATCCTCCGAGAGTATGCTCTAAGTTTGAATCTTCTTTTATCTCATGGTTTCTATCTTTCAAGCATCTTCAAACTCTTGCCGATTAACCGCAATTATAATTCTTGTTGACCTGTACGGTCTTCCCCCTTACCTTTGCCTAGTTTCTGAATGCGGCGCCTGCCTGCAAGGTCCCACAAAAACAAATAAGGCAGTACATAAAATGTGATGGGGGAGAGGGTTGTGATTGAGAAAATTCATAGAGATATAGAGTGTCGTAAATCTTCAGGTTGGATCAATTGATAAAGAAGCCGATGAAGGTAAATATGCTTGAAAAACGGCAGACGAGGTGGTAGAAACAACAGGTCGTGGGTGATGAGGAGTTAGGGGCGAGCTATTAAACGGGTGATGAAGAAAGGTTTCGGCAAGAGGCTTCAGTTTATAAAGTGTTTCCCTGATATGGGATGATAAGGGGTCACCTAGACGATGGTCCTCTCGGCAAAAATAGTGACAGTATTATGTTGTAAGCTATTATTTTCTAAGTAATAAAAGGAAATTAAATTATCTCTGATTTTATTTTATAGACGAACGTGTCAGATTTATTGCTTTCGTTATTCAAATTAAATCCTACTCTTTGGTTTCGTTTCCACATTTATTAAAATAGGAAACGTTGAAGCTTCCTTCCATACTTACATACGGTAAAAAATGTTATATTTTTATCATCACCAAAATAAATCTTGCTCGTCTATTAAATAAATTTTTTTTGTCGAAGGACAATTTTTCCGCTTACATGACCATTGCCAAAGTGACACCGAAAAGCTCATAAAAATAGTGCAAATAATAATAACAATTATTATTATTACAATAATTTCGTCACGAGTGGACAGCTGTGTGGCAACGTCACATATGCAAAACAAACATCACTCACATCTATAAATCCACACCTCCCCTCATTTCTAACAAAGCAACACACAACACTACACCCTCACTCCAGCAATCGTTACTCCTCAACAAATAATAATACCAATAACTGTGAACTAATTGTAAAACAATCACCTAAATTTCTAAGCTTGTGTTTCCCAAAGTAGCAACAATCAGGGCGAGATTCCCAAAATAGTTTTCGTTCTTCATTTAATTGTCAAGAGGAGAAGGTGCTGCTGCCCAGAAACTGCCCACAAATTCTTTAAATACAGTGAAACATTCCGATACACCACAGATAATGGAGGGTGATTTCTAAGCTTTTAGAGAGCTTCTACCAAGCTGTTGTGAAACTAGATAATGTGCCTCAAATCTTCCAAACAGGATTCCAATTAGTTATGAATGAATGATAATTAATTAATCTTGGGTTAGATCAGGATGAAAAATCGCTCCTTCACAAGAATATCTCGAGAGATGTAAATTGACCACGTAATCCAGATAGCACGAAGTACAGTCTCAGATTTATAAGGATTTATAATGAAGGCGATGAGTATTCAAATCTATTGCTCGCATTTTCCCGCGTCGTTTTAAATATGCGATCAGATATAAGTACTAAGCACTAATCGAATGGTTTACAATTGGGAGCAAAACCTTTGCAACCGTTCAACCGTTTTACCGCGGTGCACAGAAAGCTCTGGATGCACAGCAGGGCTTCTGAGATCCGTATGCATTTAGTTTTACATAGTACTACAACCCTTCCGAGAGAGAGGTAAATTCAATGAGATTTCATGTGACAATATTAGTTGTTATGCCGTTATAGAATTGCAGATTTTTATTAATATTTGTATATATTTGAAAGACATATGAGGTTAGGTGAAAGATAGGCCATCATGGGCGCTCATTAAGAGTGTATGTATCTATCTATTAAGAATTTTTGATTTTATACTTACTTCTAACCTCACTAAGTTAACTTCTTAGTTAACAGAACTCAGAGGGTTGTAAATATCGTGCTGTTTTGTATACCGGGATACTTTAATAAAACATGACTCAGCCTTATATTAACAGAGCTGAAGATTCCTGTTTCTTTGCCATAAAATAGCACAATTAATTCTTTCTGCTTGGATTTCTCAAATTAAAATTACAATTAGCTTATCACAAAAAAAATTACAAAAATCATAAAAATATAGTTACTTAAGAGCTTATTGATTTCTATGGCTTTTCATGCCACTAATTCCTCTCTATAAAACCGGACTATCACCGAGATCGAACCCAGGATCTTAAGCAGACGCGCTACCAAATAGGCTAAGTGGAGGTTCATATTACGATTTTGAAATTTATAAATGAATATATGTTTAATCTGGAGACATTGAGACAAAAAGAATTCCTTTCCCATTTTATCCATAATTTTTCAGTTGATAGATCAGAGAAGAGTGGAAAAAAGAAATTTGGGAAATAATGATTAGAATGAGAGCACATTTCGTCTACCACACAACTATATTGAACACTTTTCTTCTCTAAATATCATAATTTCCATTCCTTCTTGCAAATATAAAATTTTTCTATTCCTAAGCATTCTTAACGAAACTGAGATGGCCAAATATAATGCCCAAGACCAAATATAATGCCCATACGAAAATTGGGCGACGCTTTCGAAAGCTTCCAAAGGACATACTAGCTTTTCTCATAAATTAACAAATAACTATTAAAAATTATTCATTAGCAGCACACATATTATTTACATCTGTCAAAGAAACATTCTGCAGTGTATCCTAGCCATAAAGGCTGTAGGAATGAGAATGAGAGGTAGTAGGAATGTGAAGGATACGACTTGGAAAATAAACTTCGCAACCGAAGGATCTGTTAAAAATCTGCTGTCTCTCCGACTTTAACCAGCAGCCAGTTCACCAACAGCGTCTGCAAAGAAGTAGGTTTAAGACTGTGACAGATATTCTGGTCCCTTTACCCCTAACAGCGGATAAATATACCAGAGGTCGGCATCTCTCGTGCGAGTTTCTCTTAATGTTGTAACGGATGATCGTATCAACCATCAATACAATAAAATGCTCTGATACAGCGTAATACTGAAGTACGAGGACTATCGTTCCAGTGCTTAAATAAGAGCACTGAGTTAGTGTCATAAACCCTTTGTTTTAAAATGTGAAGACGCATGCTTTTGTGACTTCATTTCTGAATATCCTCTATCGTCATTATCGTTTTTAACATTCAAGATTGTCCAAATAGTTTAACAATTTGTATTGTTCGAGAGTTTCCCAGAAATCAGATAAGGTCTTTCTCTCAGACTAACTGTATATTAGCAGAGACAGTGTTACGATTTTTGTTTTACGCTTAATGTAATACCCAAACAGCTATATAGTTAATAAGAATTGTTGATAAATAAAACAGCAATTGCATTTTACAACAAATGAATGTTAGGCTATAATCAAGAAAAAGTTCGCAGTGCCTAGACTCCTTCAAGTAACTTGCGGAACGAGATAGATTGCAAAGATAATTACTGTTTGAAAGAGAAAAAGGATTTGAATCAAAATAATTTAAGGCTCCCAAGACACGACAAGTGCGACTTTTCCCAGAGATTTTGACTTGCTAGACAGATGATTTTCTCTCTGATTAGCAAATGAATCTTTTCGGAAATAGAATAAATTTAACCTGCGCTTTTTGTGTTCATGAAAGCTACTGAAAATAATTCCATCAAGTTTTACGAAATTCTCCGTTCTCATTCATTAATCATTAATAATCAACTAGGTTGGAGAACGGAGATGATATGCTCTAATCTAGCCATATTCAAACGTATTCACCCATACACTGCCGAAAGTAGTAATGGTAAATTGAGTACCAGTTAGCATAGTATTATAAAAATAATAAGTTTTATTCCGCCCTTGTCTTTAACATACATATATTCTCAAAGAAGGAAAACAAATGAAAACAAAAGGTGAAAAAAATGAGAGGGGGAATATAGGTAGGTACCCCATAAGAAAAATCTGTTTTGGGGTTACCTCAGATTATATCTGCAGGCCAATAACAATAACTCTATATTTAAACACTTTAGTAGTGTAGTTATATTGTTAAAAATGCTTCGACAACTTAGGTCATTTTGCACGTAGGCTCCCACCGGTAATCGAACCTGGGACCGCTTTCACCGAAGCCGAACGCATTGCCCACTTGGCTAGCGGGAACCGCAGTATTTTGGTTAAAGAGGTACAACATATATAATACACTTATAAAATAAGTGTATATTTATAAATTTTCCTCTATACTTTCAACAGAGTATAACCGTTATGTTCCTCTTTTAGGATAACAGATTCTAAACTTAGCATTTGCACAATTTCCTGGGAGACTTTATTTTTTTGGTCCTATATAGATATACGAATGTTTAAAGAATTCACATTCGGGGAAAGTATGATAAAGCCTTAACAAACAATTATGCCGTTGATAAACGTTCTTGGCAACTCCTAATTCATGCATATGTTTCAATGAGTAGAAAGAATTTTCTTATCATTAAGTACAACACATATAATATACGGTTCTGCGACGTACTACCATTTGGGGCTACGATCAATCTTTTAAAATATAAGCCGAAACCACTAATGCTCCAAGCACTAAAAAGAAAACTATAATATACCCGTTTTATTTCTAATAACTGACACATAGAAGTGCTTGGGAGGCTATAGATAAAGGTAACTGTAACCATAACATAATCCGCGTAACACTCTCAAAGTCCTCGTGCTCTGTAGGGGGTCGTGTACGCCGATATGAAGACCAATGACCAACGTATGGCGTAATTTAAATTCAAACGACGCGATCTTGACCTCATTCGCCGCGATCAGATAATTTCCCAATTTCGATGATGAGTCAACAAGTGGTTAAGGCGATTCGTATCTCCCGACAGACACCGTCGCCGCAGGTGCTCCACCCAGACTGCCGCCACTCCGTCAAGTTCACGGTGGAGGAGGAGCGGGAGTGGAACGCAGGCGAACGGAAGGCGGAGGAGGAAGAGGCAGCCGCAAACACGAGGGCCAAGCAGATTTTTATGTCCCACCAGCCGCCCCCGCTGCCCCTGCCTACGACTCCGCCCCCGTACCAGCCTCCGGCGAGGACCACACCTCCACCAGCGCCGGCACCGGACGGTAAGACAACCATTTACCCTCGGAATTCGAAGCAGCTGTCGGAGGAGGAGGTAGGCTAATTCCCAATCAATCATTGCTCAGGACTTGGAATCGAATTGAGTCGTGTTCGCCGTTACAAAGGAAAGTTAAACGAAACATCTCCGATAAAAAGACTTATCTTAATTGATGGAATAATCCCATAGTTTGTTTTCAGTTTATTATTTATTACTTTCTTATCAGTCCAATATTTCATCTTTATTCGATATCTTCATATTCCTTTTAATATTCTATTCTTAATATAATATATTACTGCCTAATTCTTTTAATTTCAAATCCAACATCTGTTTTTATCTGAATTATTTGTAAGAATTATGCATTTTTTTGTCCTTTTTTCCAGCTTTGTTGCTGTCACTTTTCTTTTGCTTATTTTCCCTCTTCTTTTACATTTTAGTCGCTACTTTCAGTAGTTTTCGCAGGTTTTTCACGTCCCTCTTCACGTGGGTGTTTCCTGCAGGGTTTTAATTTTTCCCTAAGTGCAGACTTAGGTTTTTTAAAAAAACCCACATGATAGTACCTTATTTTATTGCTTTTCTTTAGTTCAACTCCAAATACCTCTTTCATCCAATCTGTAATGACTAAAGTTTAGATGTAAGAAGAGACTAATAAGTCTCAATCTTGCCCTTTAATAAAGATGTGTTGTTGTTGTTATTATTATTATTATTTCACGGAATAATATTATAAATTAGTTTAAAACCATGCAGCTCCGTATCCAGATTCCGTCTCTGTGCAAAATTTGCCGATCCCTGATAAATTGTCTTTTCGTTGATGATGAAAAGACTTACTTAATTGTTGACTATTTTCACTCACGAATCGTCTATGCCAGAGATTGAGAACCTGCAGCCGGGTCACATGCAGACTTTTTGGGCAACCTATTTGTCCCTTCCTTAAACAAATGCCCACTTTTGAATAACTTTGTTCCCTACTCTTGCTGATGGCGCAAAGTGCAAATAAAATGAAAATTGCTCCCTTTTAGTTCACTCAGCAAATTACTTTTTTTTTACATCCAATTCCGACGGGACCCTATTTGAATGTAGGCGATACCCAACTCCTGAGCACTCCAATGTTTTCACATGTGCGACTAAATGGTAAATACGGCCTTCCGATGGAGATAATTCCCCATCCCTTCTCTATGCAGTTATAATTCTTAATGCTATTGCTATTTCTGAATTTATGGTTTTAAAATGTAACTTCATAGATTACTCAAATATTCAATACTCATCTCAAATACTTCATAAATTAATTTAGTACTTAGTCATTGTCACATATAATGAGCAATCAAACCTGAAGTTGGTTTTTCTTTACTTGAGACGACCCTACCGATCTCCCATAGTTAAGTATTTACACCAATTTATTGCTGGCCCGATTGAAGCCCTTGCCTCACTTCTTTAATATTTAAAACCGGCCTTGAAATCGTGAATGCCAAAAAATTACGGCTAACTTTGAGTCGGCGTGGCAAACTTAACACCACGTGGCAACTTTTTACACCACGGTTTATGAAAGTTTTAGAAAAAATGTCCAGGATTTCATTGAATTTTCATTATCTCATTTGTCGTATATGAATGATAGTATTATAAAAATAATAAGTTTTATTCCGCCCTTGTCTTTAACATACATATATTCTCAAAGAAGGAAAACAAATGAAAACAAAAGGTGAAAAAAATGAGAGGGGGAATATAGGTAGGTACCCCATAAGAAAAATCTGTTTTTGGGTTGCCTCAGATTATATCTGCAGGCCAATAACAATAACTCTATATTTAAACACTTTAGTAGTGTAGTTATATTGTTAAAAATGCTTCGACAACTTAGGTCATTTTGCACGTAGGCTCCCACCGGTAATCGAACCTGGGACCGCTTTCACCGAAGCCGAACGCATTGCCCACTTGGCTAGCGGGAACCGCAGTATTTTGGTTAAAGAGGTACAACATATATAATACACTTATAAAATAAGTGTATATTTATAAATTTTCCTCTATACTTTCAACAGAGTATAACCGTTATGTTCCTCTTTTAGGATAACAGATTCTAAACTTAGCATTTGCACAATTTCCTGGGAGACTTTATTTTTTTGGTCCTATATAGATATACGAATGTTTAAAGAATTCACATTCGGGGAAAGTATGATAAAGCCTTAACAAACAATTATGCCGTTGATAAACGTTCTTGGCAACTCCTAATTCATGCATATGTTTCAATGAGTAGAAAGAATTTTCTTATCATTAAGTACAACACATATAATATACGGTTCTGCGACGTACTACCATTTGGGGCTACGATCAATCTTTTAAAATATAAGCCGAAACCACTAATGCTCCAAGCACTAAAAAGAAAACTATAATATACCCGTTTTATTTCTAATAACTGACACATAGAAGTGCTTGGGAGGCTATAGATAAAGGTAACTGTAACCATAACATAATCCGCGTAACACTCTCAAAGTCCTCGTGCTCTGTAGGGGGTCGTGTACGCCGATATGAAGACCAATGACCAACGTATGGCGTAATTTAAATTCAAACGACGCGATCTTGACCTCATTCGCCGCGATCAGATAATTTCCCAATTTCGATGATGAGTCAACAAGTGGTTAAGGCGATTCGTATCTCCCGACAGACACCGTCGCCGCAGGTGCTCCACCCAGACTGCCGCCACTCCGTCAAGTTCACGGTGGAGGAGGAGCGGGAGTGGAACGCAGGCGAACGGAAGGCGGAGGAGGAAGAGGCAGCCGCAAACACGAGGGCCAAGCAGATTTTTATGTCCCACCAGCCGCCCCCGCTGCCCCTGCCTACGACTCCGCCCCCGTACCAGCCTCCGGCGAGGACCACACCTCCACCAGCGCCGGCACCGGACGGTAAGACAACCATTTACCCTCGGAATTCGAAGCAGCTGTCGGAGGAGGAGGTAGGCTAATTCCCAATCAATCATTGCTCAGGACTTGGAATCGAATTGAGTCGTGTTCGCCGTTACAAAGGAAAGTTAAACGAAACATCTCCGATAAAAAGACTTATCTTAATTGATGGAATAATCCCATAGTTTGTTTTCAGTTTATTATTTATTACTTTCTTATCAGTCCAATATTTCATCTTTATTCGATATCTTCATATTCCTTTTAATATTCTATTCTTAATATAATATATTACTGCCTAATTCTTTTAATTTCAAATCCAACATCTGTTTTTATCTGAATTATTTGTAAGAATTATGCATTTTTTTGTCCTTTTTTCCAGCTTTGTTGCTGTCACTTTTCTTTTGCTTATTTTCCCTCTTCTTTTACATTTTAGTCGCTACTTTCAGTAGTTTTCGCAGGTTTTTCACGTCCCTCTTCACGTGGGTGTTTCCTGCAGGGTTTTAATTTTTCCCTAAGTGCAGACTTAGGTTTTTTAAAAAAACCCACATGATAGTACCTTATTTTATTGCTTTTCTTTAGTTCAACTCCAAATACCTCTTTCATCCAATCTGTAATGACTAAAGTTTAGATGTAAGAAGAGACTAATAAGTCTCAATCTTGCCCTTTAATAAAGATGTGTTGTTGTTGTTATTATTATTATTATTTCACGGAATAATATTATAAATTAGTTTAAAACCATGCAGCTCCGTATCCAGATTCCGTCTCTGTGCAAAATTTGCCGATCCCTGATAAATTGTCTTTTCGTTGATGATGAAAAGACTTACTTAATTGTTGACTATTTTCACTCACGAATCGTCTATGCCAGAGATTGAGAACCTGCAGCCGGGTCACATGCAGACTTTTTGGGCAACCTATTTGTCCCTTCCTTAAACAAATGCCCACTTTTGAATAACTTTGTTCCCTACTCTTGCTGATGGCGCAAAGTGCAAATAAAATGAAAATTGCTCCCTTTTAGTTCACTCAGCAAATTACTTTTTTTTTACATCCAATTCCGACGGGACCCTATTTGAATGTAGGCGATACCCAACTCCTGAGCACTCCAATGTTTTCACATGTGCGACTAAATGGTAAATACGGCCTTCCGATGGAGATAATTCCCCATCCCTTCTCTATGCAGTTATAATTCTTAATGCTATTGCTATTTCTGAATTTATGGTTTTAAAATGTAACTTCATAGATTACTCAAATATTCAATACTCATCTCAAATACTTCATAAATTAATTTAGTACTTAGTCATTGTCACATATAATGAGCAATCAAACCTGAAGTTGGTTTTTCTTTACTTGAGACGACCCTACCGATCTCCCATAGTTAAGTATTTACACCAATTTATTGCTGGCCCGATTGAAGCCCTTGCCTCACTTCTTTAATATTTAAAACCGGCCTTGAAATCGTGAATGCCAAAAAATTACGGCTAACTTTGAGTCGGCGTGGCAAACTTAACACCGCGTGGCAACTTTTTACACCACGGTTTATGAAAGTTTTAGAAAAAATGTCCAGGATTTCATTGAATTTTCATTATCTCATTTGTC
>KZ309571.1:82846-94799 GCA_000376725.2 Ladona fulva
TGGCCGAAAAAGGTGTCCGCCATTTTGTTGCGTAAAATGAGCAGAGATCCATATTTGAGCACAAAACTATAACGAATCAAAATATCAGAAACCATACTAAAATATGGCATAATCGGTTTTTCCATTAGGTTCCTTTAATCACGTCTGCATCGCAGCAAACTTGACTGTTTTTTAGAAAAATCCGAGAACATTCTTTTCTGTGAAAATTTCCCAAGTTTGACACCCTGTATCTTTTTGACGCGCAGAAGAAACGAAAAATAAAAGGCAGAACAACAAAATTCAATCATTTCTGAATACCTATGCTAAGTTTCACGTTCCTCACTCTAAAAACCATTTTTGGCCTCTTGGCCAGCTTTTTTCGATTCTAGCCCACTGTGGTACGTGGGGGCTTCGTAACACGGAATGCATTTACCTTAAGCGCTGCGGTTATTATTTTGTGATCTGATATTCCTTCATTTACGGATAATCTATGAACGAGATAAGGATGACTAGTGGCAAGTAGATCGAGAATATTGCNGTTCTTTCCACAGAGCATTAGAGATGCAAACACGATGGATTAGGTTAGGTCTTTGATGTTGCTACACCCCCTGCCATGCGCCACTGTAGGCTTGCGGGATATAAATCTAAATTTAAGTGCGAACATCGAAGGTGAAAGAGTGGAATGTGTTAGGTTTGCAGACCATATGGTTGTAGTGGCAGACAGTAAACGAAAAGTTATAGAGATGTTAGAAGACCTTAACGACAAACGTCTAGAATATGGGATAATAATAATAATAATAATAATAATAATAAAGCGTCTTTGTTTACGGNTCCTGGCAGTATAATGAACGCCAGAACGGTCAAGGGGTGTCCGACATGTTTCCACATCTTTTAGAGTGGATATTCTATTGCTTCTTTTATTTATTAATGTTTTCACCTTTCTATACAATAGATCGGCCCTCCTTTTCTCCGGGTTTTCTAATTTATTGTTTTGACCCTTCCATCACCCTTCCCTTGCCCTATTTGTTTCTTTTTTTAATTTGTTGTTTAGTGCCCTGCACATTCTATGCCCATACTCGGTGTTTAAATTTTCCATTTTCTTCATTCCCATATTTTATTTATCATTTCCTCCATCACGCATGGTTTTCTAATTTTGTTTCGCTTGATCCCCCCAATAATTCTTTGGGCACTAATCTTAACACTGTTTTTAATCTTTTCCTCGTCTATGCTAAGTTCCCTTCCCTTACTCGTCAGAGCCTTACAAACAGACTCTCGAAACTCTCTAGCTTTCCCATTCCTAATGTCTTCTAGATTCAATGTGGGAGTCTTCATTACCATAGACCTCAACCACCCAATGCGAGAAATCTTCTAAATAGATTTTGGAATTACAGATCGGGGACCTCAATCGGGTGTTAAAACTTACATCTAGACCTCAGCGCCATTTTGAATTCCACCAGTTATTACCCTCTGCAAGTCAAATAACGTTTTGTACTCAAATCATAATAATGAGACACTGTTTCATTATAAATGAACTAATCTTAGATGGCATTTTCCCGTCTTTTGCAAAGATATTCCTTAAAGAGATACTCTTCACCCGCTCAATATTTCCTCGCTGCAGAGCGTGACGTCTTCGCTCCGGACTGCGTCATCTCCTCGTCAATTCGATTGTCAATCGTTCGAAGGATTTGTAAATATTCCACTAAATACGCTGAATTTCAAGCTTTGATATTTATTATTTGATGTAAGATAGTGACGATAATACGGGGACATATTGCATTGTTTTTAGACACGTATGTTCGAGGTTACGGTTCTATGTATTGGCGAAATTGGGCCCCGTGGTTTCCGCCTCACGTCTCTCATTTGTTTTATATTTACTATACTCAGTCCAAAAATGAACATATGGAATGTGAGAAAAACAATTCTAACTTACGGATATCGAAAAAAATCCACGTTACGGTGAATATCCACAGAAAGAGAAGACAAATTGGAAAAGAAAGGTCGAAAATGCAAAACCCGGGAAATTTGAGAATGCACAAAACCTTTTAATGATCAAATTATCAAAACTTGGATGGAGAATAAACATCAAGTACAAGATTATGAGTCGGAGTAAAGAGAGTTCTAAGGCCAACATTATGGTGAAGTCTCGGTTACACCGGGGGAGTTCGTATGCTAGTGAAGTATCCTTGTCTTCTACCTGACCCGAACTGGTAGAGCCAATAGTGAGTATACTAGTGAACCTTATGTATCCTGCAAGCCGCCTTTCGTCGTCCGGCAGGAGGTTATTACAAAGCGCGAATTTACTAGTAACGAATGAAAAAGCTGGCGAGTAGCAAGTAAATTCGCTCAGTGTAATTTGGCCTTAAACCACCGTCAGATGACAGTATTGGTATTTTGTTGATATGCGTGAGGTACCTATAAAGTTGATATTGTTTATCTTAGATAATACATTGCCAACATTTTACCGCGAATGCTAAATGGATGTGAAAGGTTTCTTCAAAACCGTGAACTTGATATTCGAAGTAATCTTGTAACGTTATTAAGTTTGGTGTATTTGTGCTGTACACGGAGCATGAGCTGAAATGCCCAAGCAGTTTGGTCCTACGAAGTGCGTCCGTGGTTGCGTATTCCGTAGGGATAGGTTCGTACATTTTCACTTTTTGCAATTTTCAATTTAAGAATCAGAATACGAGAGATGAAGTAAGAAGGTCGTATTTTCGTATCAACCATTGAAATTTTATCCTCGTTTTAACGAACGCATTGTAGTACTTCTTTGTATCAGATAGATAACCAGTCTGGCGCTCTCACGAAAGGACATTTGGCGCGAACTTGCTGGATCCCTCTACTAGTTGTTATTTTTTAGAGAACAAAGAACGTTGAAATGTCGAATGTTGTTCAATGAAATGTGAAATAATTTATAAACGTAACCGCTTATGAACTTCCTTGTCGTTTCAGAAAATGGTTCCGTTAAGTTCGTTTTAGCGAAATATAGAACAGCGATTCCCAGCGTGGAATAAAGTGAAACAATGGCGGAAGCCGATAATGCACATCTCATGCCCAGAAACAACATCTTTCAGCACAATTGCGGAGAACCGGACATTTTTTTCTGTAGTTTAGCAACAAATATAAAACTTTAAATTAGATTTCTGATTAGAAATGCCATTCAATGATTTATTCCAAATATTCCAAACATAAATTTCGTATTTTAAATCGTCTGAAAAAAGAAGTATCTTTCAGAAAACGAGATCAGTTAATCATAATAATTTCACAAAAAGTAACTGCTAACGCTCTTGCGATTGATATCTACATCTATTTAAATACCTTGCAAACTGCCATTCGGCGTGTGGCATGGGGTGTAAACACCGAGCCTTTGAGTCTCCTCTTTAGCTTATTGTTGTCGCGTATCGGTCGCGGAAACAATGAGTCCCTAAAACGACTTGTCCTCGCGTCTATTTCTCTTGTTTTACGCTCGGATCGGCCGAAGGGGGACAAGAAAGGGGCCGTATTTTACTCCACCGCCTTCTCATGTTCTTCTGTCCACTCAGGTCTTCCTATGAAAACTATTAAATCAATTGCTTCAAATAATGGTTTTTCAGTTGATTTTCTGGATGGACTTGTAAAAAAGAAACAAAAGAAATTTGCTTCGTCTCCGATCTTCCCTTCTCTCTCTTTCCCCGATGATTACAAACCCAAATGGGTTAAACTTCCCTTTCTAGGAAGCATATCCTACAAACTTTCGAATCTACTTCCGAATTATTTGAAGGCTTGTTTCTATACACCTTTGAATCTGCAGAAGGCATTATCCCACACCAAGGACAAAAGGGATCTACAAGTTAGATGGTGATAATTGCCCGACGTCGTACATACGGTTGTAAGCTGGATCGAAAAGTTTTTGATAGATAGAAAACAAAGAGTCAGAGTCGGTGATGTCTACTCCAAAGAGATTGAAGTCACCTCGGGTATTCCACAAGGTAGCGTCCTCGGGTCATTGCTATTCCTAATTTACATTATTGATCTCCCAAAGAAAATTCAATCTGAAGTAAGGCTTCTTGCCGATGATTGTATTCTATATAGGCGTGTAAGGGTAATACAGGACTGCGAAATCTTGCAAAGTGATCTACAAGAGTTAGAGAACTGGACTAAAGTGAATGGGATGATGATCAATGTTACTAAATGTAAGCATATTAAGTTTTCTAGAAAGAAGTCACCCGCATTAAATCATTATACTTTGAACAATGAAATCATTTCCACCGTACCTGACTGCAAATATCTAGGTGTTAAATTATCAGAAAACCTTAAATGNTCGGTTTGATGACCCGAAGTTTGTTATTTGCCTGGTTTCTCCACGTTTGTGTCCATTGCTCCAGTGCCTTTTTTCGGAGAGAGATTCTTACAATTAGTTTAGTTTTTAGGGAAATTCAAGTTTTAGAACACATAATGAAATCTAAAGACTGGGAAAACGAAGTTGAAGTATTTGAGAGTAATAATAGGAAAATAAAAACATTAACCCAATCATAATCCAACCGTTTGAGAGTTTGATATCTATAAGGACAATACTTTTACATTCCGTTACATCCAAGAAAGTGAATCAAAAGATATACGGAGAGTATAAACCTCTACAACAAAGAATTTGACGGAAAGAATCAAAGGATCGTAGTACAAACTACGTTTGTATACGATCGTACAAATCAATTAACAAGAACTATAACGTTCAATTATTTTTTTTTCCTTTAAAGTACAAATATGCCTTAGAAACTAGTGTAAAGATGCTGCGATGTTATAGAATAATATTATTATTGTCATGTCACTTGATTAAGTAATATAAATATGATATATGAAAACATACGAGCATACGATACATTAATTCTAGGAAAATTAATTTAATAAATGCTCTAGAAGGAGAGCAAAGTAGGGNATTATATTATGAAAGAAAAATATTAAGAGTATGATAATAGTAGGTAAAGGAGAAAAGTCCAGTATTACAAGGAAGCTGAAGTGATTGAACAAATGGATAGGTTTTGTCATCTGTACTGTACCTCATGAGTGTCATCTATACAGACATGTCCAAGGAAATCAAATCAAGAACAGCTATGGCTTAGGAAGGAAACAAGAATAGTTATGGCTTAGAAAACTGGTGTGTGGATCTTCGAACAAGGATCTGAAAAAGAGATAGACAAAATGTGATTTTGTATGGAGCGGAGGCAGAAGTATGAAGTAAAAAGAATGAAAGCTTTTAAAATGTGGATCTGGAAAAGGATGGAATGAATTAAGATAGAGTGAAGAATGAGGAATTGTTATAAAGATAGAGGGTTGATTGTTGAGAAGAAAAGGAAAATGAATTAATTAGGTCATTGTGTGAGAAAGAGGTATGCAGTCAGAGCTGCGCCCTGCCTATCTGCCGCTCGGATGCAAACATAATATGCCGGCCCTTAAAATTTATTTATTTATTTCACCCTTACGGCGAGGTTAGGCCCAATGGGCCACTCTTACACCTAACCTCTGAGTCATTGATATAAAGAATGACTCAAATTGAGTCAAGTTACAGTTCTGTACTCTCGGTGACGAGCGATAGCGGCCAGAAGACTGCAAAAGCAACTCTCTACTGTTATTTTCGTTTTTCCTCTGCGTTCTAACGTGTTCACAACGCGAAAGGTTCTGTACGAGATCGACTATACTAAAGGCCAAGATTGGCCCCGAAAAGGGCCTTTTTCGAAAGTCTTATTTTCTTAAACTCAATATGGGAAGGCGTGATCTCGTGGAAGGCCATTACAATGGTTTTATTTCATCTTATTTTCTTAGTGAGTGATATTCAATTTTCATCAAAGAAGTATAACAAGACATTGACGCCTCTTTGAGGTGACAATAGGAGAAGATGGCGTCTCACTCAACTGTTTCTCCGCTTGACCAGCTATCCAAGGACGTCCTACAACAGCAATTGGGTGCCTTACTCAGATCATTTAAGAGCTACCTGCCAACAACTGCCTTCCAAGCAACCCTCCTGCAAGCAGCGGACATCGACCCAACCACCGTTTCTGCAGATCCATCGAAAGGTAAGGTAGAATAAAACCCCCACCAACAATGTTAAGGCTAGCAGTAGTACTCCAAAAAGGCTCGCTGAAAGGGAAGGCTTTGTTACGGTAGCGAATAAAAAGAAAGCGACCCTTGCAACTGTTCCTTCTATTCCTGTCCACAACTCTTTTTCGGCACTCGACGAAGATGCGATGGATACCACGGACGCTACTACTACGTGCCAAAATCAACATGGACAACCCCCGGCCATCCCAGCCAAGAGACCAGCGAATCTTACTAACAAATCTGCAAATAAGCCAGTGATCCCTTCAATCAATATACGCTACGACAACAACTGGACTGCTATTCTGAGAAGACTAAAAGGGATTTGCGAATTTCCTCCAAACAGTCAGATGGCCGGAACGGACCTGATATTCATCAAATGACATACAATCTCAGATTACCTAGCATGTGTGAAGCATTTAAAAGAAAACAATATTCACTACTTTACATACCAAATCGCCACAAAAAGGAATCTAGACTTTGTTGTCGGCAACCTACCAGCTGGGCTCGATGTCGAGGAAATAAAAAAGGAACTAGAAGACCAAGGCTTCTATGTAGTCAGTGTTACCCCCATGTTTACCACAATACCAACCAAACAACAACAAATGGAAAGTCTAACCACAGTAGAAAAAAGGCAAATACCTATATAGAAAATTAAATAATATCCACGCTCTCGTCGACCTCCATGTAGATATCAGGCCCTTTTCTAGCCCAATCCAACCTACCCAATGCATGAGGTGCATGAAATTCGGCCATACCAAAAACTTCTGTAATTTACTAGCAAACTGGTCCAAATGCGGCAGGAACCACGGCATTGCCAACTGCCCCCTGGACATCAACGCCCCAGCTAAATGCTTTCACTGTGGACAAGACCATACCATGGATGCCCAGTGTTTATTAAACTCAAAGAAATAATGAAGAATAGGATAATTAGCAAAAGGGAAATACGTGCACCAAAGGTAACAAACAACAACTTCTCTACCTTGCCGCAACCAAGGAAAACGTTTACTGAAGCCACCCAAGCTCAAGAATTCGAACAACATTTCAGAGAAGAAGATGAAAACGACGACTTAATGAATTCATTTCTAACCATTTGGGCCAAAGTCCTAAGAGGAAAAAATAAAATTGAAAAGCAGACTATCTTCCTGACCGAGGTAACAAAACGTATTAAATAATGGCAGAAATTAACCTCATGTCATGGAATTGCAACAGCTTAAGGCCTCGGCTCACCGAATTATTGCACTTCCTATCTGAGAACAATATCCAGATCCAGCCTACTTCAGGAAACACACTTAGAACCATCAAATAAGGTTAATACCTCGAACTTCCGATTTATCAGATTAGATAATAAGAAGAGAAGCAGAGGATTAGGAATATTAGTAGCCAATAATATTGAAACATTGTTCTTCCTATACATAAATTAAAATTCTTTGACATCCTAGGAATTAAAATCTTTGTTGACAGTAAACCTGTACATATTTTTATCATATATGTCCACTCTAAGCTAAATATTGAAGACCTACAACTGTTATACTCCATCAAGGTACCCACCATATTAGCAGGAGATTGGAACGCCAAGCACCAAGCATGGGGAACCAGGAAGATTAACCAGAATGGTAGTGCTCTCTTTAAATTTCTTTAATCTACCACTTTGCAGGTCTTAACACCAAATCAACCAAACTAGCCACCAAGCTGACTTGCTGGATTTCATTATTACAAAGGACATCCTCAATATAACTGCTTCCTTGGTGTTTGGGGAACTAGACTCAGACCACTACCCCTTGCTATTCAGCATCCTTGGTCACTATGCAAAGACAAACAACCCAGAAGGTACCCACATCCTCAACTGGAAGAAATTCAGAGAATTCCTCCAAAATAAAATGAACAACTACCACCTTTTATCGGAACCCATCTCTGAAGAGAAAGTCGACGGGCAGATAGACCTCCTCAACAACCTTCTACACGAAGCAAAGGAACGTTGCACCTCCCTAAAACTACACAACACCAACTACCCACCGCTCCCAAAGGACATTCAAGATACCATCACTCAAAGAAACCAGGTCCGAAGACTCTTCCTAACGTACCATCGCGAAGAAAATCATCAACTTCTAAAACAACTTACGAAGACCATCAAAAGCGCCATAGCCTCACATGAAAGTAAGTTATGGAATAACTACCTCTCCACTATATCTTTCGAGGACCATACCCTGTGGCATTGCTGCAAGAAATTAAATAGACCAAACCCAAACATTACCCCAATCGAAGAGAATGGCAAGATAATCTTTGAACCAAAAGGAAAAGCAGAACATTTTGTAGAATACCTGTCAACATTGATGAGAAATACTTTCAAACAATATCCATATGACATGGAGGTCGAGATTACCAACAACCTACTACCACACTTGCCAACTTTAACTAACAATAGTGAGGTAAGAAACATGATTCAAGATCTTCCAAACAACAAAGCACCAGGCCATGATAACTTCACTAACAAAATCCTCAAAATAGCAGCTGAACTTCCTCAACTCCTGGCGATTCTAACTAATCTCTTTAATTCATGCCTTACCCTTTGCTGCTTTCCCAACAACTGGAAATTTGGACACGTTGTACTCATACCAAAACAGAATAATGACAGCCGCCTAATGAAAAACTACAGACCTATCACGCTCCTCTCATCGCTGTCCAAGGTATACGAAAAAATCGTCCTTAAAAGACTAGTAACACACTCACAGGATAAAAAGATCATCATCGAAGAACAAATGGGATTCCAATCACAACTGTCAACATTGAACCAAATCCTTAGACTAATAGAAAACATTACCAAAGGTTTCCTATTCTACAAGAATCCCACACAGGTGGTATTCTTCGACATGGAAAATGCGTTTGATAGAGTTTGGCACCAAGGCCTTATCTACAAACTCAAATCCTACCAGTTTCCAACATACCTGGTCAATATCATCCAGAACTTCCTGCAAAATAGACTCATCCGGGTAAAAATCCGGGTTTTCTCCCCACATAAAAACAAATAACAGCCGGCGTACCCCTGGGTAGCATTCTTAGCCCATTCCTCTTCAACATCTGCATAAACGACCTACTTAGGCAAGATAACATCCAACTGTACCTGTACGCAGACGACCTCACCATCTCCTGTACAAGACATCGTGCAAACTACGCCATTGAACAACTAAACGCCAACTCCAAATCTGGCTCCACAAATGGCACCTACAGATCAACCCGGATAAATCGTCGAACTTGGAATTCCGCTTATATCCCCGCAAGGAGGCCACCATCCAACCAACAATCTACAACAGGAAAATACCAAAAACCAAGACACAGACATTCCTGGGGGTAATGATACCAGACAATCTACATTGGAGGAAACATATAAACTACAGTATTGGAAAAGCAGCTGCAGCTATAGTGCATTCCACATTTAGTTGACAGTATTGCGCTTATGGCGAACGCTGTTGCCAAACTTACTCACCGCCTGATTACCGCGCCAAATTTGAATTCGCTGCCCTACCGCACCGTGCGAAATTTGAATTCGCGTCCGTAAGTGTTTAGAATGAGCATATCGGGAATCTAGAATTATTTTTTTGGTAAATGAAGGTTTTATACTCAAGGTTTTAAGTTCGGCTGGGATCAAAGTTCTTAATNGAATGTGTACTGTCTGCGGGAGGTTTTTGGAGGGGTTTTGCTCCCGTCTTTAGGCGAATGCCGGACAGTTAGTACATTGTTTTTTTATACCCCCTCAACCGTTGTCACCGGGTCCCACGACCTAATCGCGACGGGTAATTATTAAATAAATAAATACGTGGGTCAATCAGTTTGTAAACGAGGGCCGCGGAACACCAGCCTCGGTCTCTGCGGTGCAACTACGTGAATATGGCCATCACAGTTCCTTTTCTCCTTCTCTGCTCGCAGCCTAAGGGGTGGATGCGTGGGAGGCCATAGGGATAATGTCCACCGAAAATGTAACCAATAAAATAACGTTTATTTCATTGGTCTTCCCTTCTCCTCACCCTTCCTTCCGAAATTGACAAATACATTTAAATGCTGCATTCTCTATATCTTCACCTGATGATGGCTCTGTGCTGAAACCGGTCGTTTAATTATATTCCTGTGGAAATTACAAAGTTTTCTTTCATTATTTCATTATGTTGTTCCACGAAGTTGAATATATTTCCTCGTCATATAAACTGAATACTTCGTGAGTATACATATTTGTTTTGATTTTATTGCACCTGATTTCTCTTTTAATTTTCGACAAAACCAATTCACGTAGAAATTCAGTAAATGCATTGGAAGTTGTCGATGTTTTCAAATTTTCGAGAGTGCTCTGAGATGTGAATCACCCAAAGAGAGTAGGTATTTTAATATCTGCCTATACACGGCTTTTAATTATTTTAGGAGAGCGTCAATCATTAGAATAAAGATATACACCGATAACATTCCTCTGGGTCTCGGAGCAGTAAAATCGCACCAGTCCAAACCTGGGTTTAGTTAACTAAGTACCAATCAATATGATTGGACCTTAATAGAAACGCCTTTTAATAAATGAGAAACTTCCTAGGATTGTGTGAAAAAATACGAGGTTCATTGTTTTTCAAATATCATGGCTTTCCAGCCAACGCATATCCCACAAGCTATCTAATATTCCTCTCATTTCTCTCTTTAAAATAAAAATTCTTTTGGCAGACAAATAAAAGAAAATTTTCACTTCGCGCATTAATCCGAAACATTTTCTACGAATTTAAAATATTTCGGACTCGCATCTTCCATAATTTCACTGGGTTTAGACAAACTCAATTTCAGCAAGTGACAGGAAACTCGAACTGCTTGAAGGATTTATTAATGAAACAGCACTTCGCTGATCGGAAGCCATGATAATTGTTAGTACCATCTCAGTTTTTAGTACCAAAAAAATTTGGAGTAACATGACAACTCTTATTTCAACTATATCCCCTCCTAATGTCCGCTCTTTTCCAACGATTTCTTAAACGATTAAAATTTTAATCGTTTAATGATGTTCGTAGTTTATTCAAATAAAATAGTAAATATTTTATTTTCCTTTCTTCTCATACTGTTAGATTTTTTTCAAAATTTCTTAGCCACAATATTTGATAATACTGTTTAGAATCGTTTTTGATATGTATGTGTCATTTGTAGCCGAAGTCCTCAGATGATTTTTAATGGTTTGATCACCATCTCGGAACCGCCAAGGAATGCCTAGTTGAGCGCCTCAGCCAGGCGTTGGATCCGCCAATGATACCGGGTAGCTTCAACAGCTAAGAATATTTGAATGTTTCAAATTAGTGGTTCGTTGATCAAATATTTCATTCAATCATAAGAAACATAAAGATGAATCTTTCCTTACAAACATTCCAACATGATTGGAATAAGAAGGCGTTGGACAAGGATGCTGTCTGTCACCAACACTATTTCACATGTATTTGGAAAAAATAGTAAGAGAATGCTTTGATGGAAGTGATGAGATAATGAGATTAAATAGGGTAGGGCTGAGTTTAGGAAACATAGGCACCCACATAAATACGTATGTTAAATTGAGCGAGTCCCGCACGAAAAAAAGTGATATTAACGGAAGCGTAAAGGTGGATGCAACTCCTGAAAAACTAAAGAGCGAGATGATAAGAGATTTAATAAGCGAGACAAGAGATATAAAAATTATAGTCGTGAATTGTAGAAGCATTCGAAATAAGCAGGCGGAGTTAATTAGTCTTGCAAGAGGCACCAGCGCAGATATAATATTAGGAACCGAGAGTTGGTTATGCGAAGATATCTCATCGAGCGAGATTTTTCCTCCGGACTATGTCGTGTATCGAAAGGATAGACTGAGCAGAATAGGCGGTGGAGTGTTTATAGCAGTTAAAGATCATTTGGATAG
>KZ309572.1:22399-46269 GCA_000376725.2 Ladona fulva
GTTGCATTCTCTGTCCAAATCTCCCAATAAAATCGTCGTATCTTCTTTTGCTTCTTCAGTTGGGGCATATGCATTAAGAAATTGATATAGGAGAACTTCCCCTAAATACGTAGTTTGTAAATTCTTTTATTTACTGCTTGAAATCCCAAAATAGTATTTTTCATTTTCTTGGATAAAAAAAACTGTGCAATTCCACCTCCTCCTTTCCATATTATCACTATAATAGAAGGCAAAGGTCCTTTTGTTAATTTCTCTATGTCCTTTCCATCTTACTTCTTGAAAAGCAGTTACATCCAGATTTCATAGAGAAAGGATGTGATGAATTACAATGTATATAAATTAGACCGCTAAGAATAACCTCGATGAAGTAATCAGCTGGAAAACATATTTTTCTTGGATAAAAACAATGCGCAATGTGGATACAATCACATGTGCCTAAATTTATGAGGCCTTTCAAATATGAAAATAACACCCGGGCTCATCTTTTAACTCAAGATGTTTTATTACAGCATTTACATTTTTGTATTGCTTAAACAAATTAACCGCCTATTTGTACAACTAACTCATTGACAATCTTGAAACTCACTGTCTTTGAAATTAAAAAATACCGTAATGACATAAAAAATATTGATATAGCGATGAGATTGAATTGTTTTGGAAAAGGATGTAACTAAATGAATCGTTCATTATGATTGATAATTCAAAATACATAAAAAGTAAATGTCTGTCCGTCCGTCCACAATTTATCTCAGAAACGGCTTGACTTAGAGATCGACTTTTCGATGATAATCAGTTAGTATACTTTTCCATAAGAAATGTACGTAAAATAGGTTTTCGTTACCTGCTGAGGTTGTTTCTTTTACAAAATTAAATTAGAAATAATGGTCCTACGAAGCTGAGACAAGTGTCAAAAGAAAGGAAAATGATCATAGAATCTTATTATGTTATGCCTAAAGTTAACAATAAATATGGTGAGAAAGAACTTAAATATTTAGTACCTAAGTTATTAAATAAACATAAGACTGAAATTGATGCATACTGTAATGGTAATAGAAAAAATGTCATGAAATCTGTCAAAAAGGTATTACTAAAGTATATGTATTCTGAGGTATAATTGGCTTATGATGATATCTTGTGTTTTTGTTTACATAGCTTATTCCTTTTGTTTACTGTTATTGATTGTGTACTGTGTGAGAGTTTTGATTGCATATCAATATATTGGCGGATACTGCCAAGTAATATTTTTGTCTTTTTTCTTGGCAAAACTGAGTGCATATATTTAACTTTTGTACAGTGTATACTTGTAATTGTGGAGCAACTCTTCTTAGCTCATCTGAGATCAGGCTGCTTTATGTTAACTAGATTCTTTTCATTTCCTGTGGATAAAAATTGTTTTTTTATATATGTCCCGTCGACAGGCAACAAACAGGCCTGACGGAACATTAATGTAGTAATTGGATAAATAAATAAAAAATAAACATGAAGATATTTGTCACGAGTTACTAATTTTGGTGTCCATATTGTTAACGAACGGGTATCCTCGCACGCTTATGAAAAGCGTTTTTTAAGCGTAAATTTGCAGCATCGGTTATAATGTATGCATTTGTGCAACGATGCGTTCATTGTCGTCATTACCGACCCAGGCCTCGTTGAGTCTGCGAGGTCAAGGTCGAGCAAGCAAGATTTTTGGGACAAGCTGTGACTCAGAAGTGAAAGTTTTTGCGTCTGTCTCTCCCCTTCGTAGATGGGGTGAAGGGAATCAGCGAAAATTGGATTTGGGAACCGGTGTGGATTTGGAAGATTATTATTACAAGTAAACTCCCCCGTCAAGCATGACGGAACATAACTTATTTAAAAAATATATCTTCTATTGTATCCTAAGACAGTGTGTCCCTTGTTGGTCTTAAATAATCTAATAATGACAGGTAGATGGTTGATTGATGAGGGATGAATTTGGTGTACATTTGCCCATAGTTAAATGAAGGACTATTTTGTCAATTGTCTTTATGAAGTTAACATTCATAAATATTTTGTATACTTCAACTTTGAGCCATGACATTCGTTAGAAAAATACTATCATCTCGTAACCGTTAATTCTTTCAAATTCGAAGCCTTTTNCATTTGCCCATAGTTAAATGAAGGACTATTTTGTCAATTGTCTTTATGAAGTTAACATTCATAAATATTTTGTATACTTCAACTTTGAGCCATGAAATTCGTTAGAAAAATACTATCATCTCGTAACCGTTAATTCTTTCAAATTCGAAGCCTTTTCTTGTATAATAGCAAATTTATCTCGGTATCGATAATCGGGTTTGGTAAACGACCCCGTCGAACAGGTTGCATTAAGATAACTGGATACGCAAACTATACCCTATTCTTTTAATACATATTAATCAGGATAGAATAATAGCGGGATTACGAAAAATTCGATTTCGTTGAACACAATGCAGCTCTTATTACTATTGCATACTAGTAAACGCCCCCGTCAAGCATGAAGGAACTTAATTTAGTTTAAAAATATATCTATTATCGTATATATCTGGTCCTCCTAAGCANTGCCTTATTATTATTAGACAAAATGAAAAAGCTTCCATAAGTAATTTGAACAATAAATGCAAGATTTAATGGTAATCTCGGAAAAATACTACATTCGTTGTACCTACTGTATTCCATTTTGAGGAGGTCAGACTCCTACCCGATTTTGAACAGTATTCTTGCTGAAAATGACAACCATTATATTTATGATTTTGATTTGATTGAAGTATTCGCACTTTTTATTTATAGAAGAAAGCGCCCATGTGGAAGCAATCTTAAGAAAATAACCTGTCGTGGGAACATACCACAATTCATATTATCATAATTAATAGGACAAAAATATATCAGTCGTTAAAAATACGATTGTATGGATTTAAATATACAATTTCATCGATTGATATCAACAATGGCAACGGTTCCCACCCGGTTCTCCTTGAGACCTTATTGGTGTACCGCGTAATATTCGAAGGTATCATATTCTCCGAATTTCGCATAATTCATTCTCAGCGTTTAGCTTAACTTTTTTCCGTTTCACAAGACCTCTTAATAAACTAATAAAATACCATTAAAATTACCCTCTTGGTTTAGTTTGTTCCTGCAGTTTGAATTCATGCTGAAGCTACAAACGCATGTTTTAGTGCACCTCGAAATTTGAGTAAATACAAGTGTCCTTGGAATTCTAAAGGTTGGGAATTAGGATATAAGGTCTTTTTCTTATTCTCATGAATTGCATCATTGTAATGTCGGTTTTACATTGTCTATCAATTCAATCAGTCTAAAAAATCGCGATCATGTAGACTCCGATTAGTACATTTTTTCATTAACAGCATCAACAAATAAAGTATAAATGAGAACTGTTTAATACTCAGTAAAAATTTATTTTAAAGTTCACGAGGGAGAACTGTATCAGCGTTTTTAAAGAGTGTGTGTGACGAATTTGGGATGATAATTGTTTTTAAAATTGAGGTATTTCGTTACATATGTTTACCTAATCTCCTTTGATATAACTCATTCGTAACGGAAAGGGTTTAGAGGTGACTTAGCGCTTAAAGGCGTTCAACTAGGAAAAAGAATTGCAGCACTGATGGTTGAGTTAGATTCTCAGGGTAATACTCCATAAACCATCTCTTTGATGGTTCTCAGGGGAATACTACATAAACCATCAACGATATGGTTTATGGAGTATTGGTTAGAGATGGTTGATGGAGTATTCCCCTGAGAAACTAGGGAATTATTCTGATAGGGCCGGGACTTCCAATTTCATTGAGATATCTGGTACCGTTAGACTTGTCTCATGTCCGTTTCTCCTTGGGAATATAGCTTATAGTCTGTTACATAATACCGCTGCGCTACGCGTATTACCATATCAAAGTTAAGACGGTAAAAGAACGCTTTCGTTTAAAATTCTTGTCAGCCTCTTTATGTGTTGCTGCTAAACTAATATCGTTTCAAAACAATTGAGAACAATTAATTCTATATTTTTTGAAGACGTATGAAGAATTCATCGCATTTTTTATAGAACGATGAAATATTCCTGTCCATTTTTAAGGAGAAAAAAGGTAATTTTTCGTTCAGGTTTACTAATAAAATAATATGTATACCACGATATAGTCCTTAATTATAACAAACGTAATAAATCTTATAAATCCATAGTTGTGCTTAAACATTAATTTATAAAGCTTATAAATCTATACTGCTTTAAATTTATAGTTGTGCCCGAGTAACGGAAAATACCTTATGTTGCAACATCTCTTAGGATCCTTTTAGCTGTAATCATCTTAATCTACCTTATCTTCTAATCTATTTAAAATTACATGGCTTTTTAACGTCTTACCACATATTTATTTTAACCATTCTAGTAATTTTTTTTGTGATTGACGTTACTATGCTATCCTCTGGAAATTTGTTATTATTTATTAAGTTAATGATGCAAAATGACCTCAGTTGTCAATCCACCTTAAGTCTACTACTGTCTAATAAAGCATTCAAGATCAAGGTTACGTTTAAACGATTTACTGTTAAAATTTCGGTGGCCTACTTAAAATACAAAGGTACAAATTCATTTTATTCTCAAATTCACTTTTTAATTTACCAACACAACTTTAAATTTCCTAAAACAATCTAACGGTATCCATCGCAGAAAATTCGCAGCAGGGCCGTCCCTGCTGTTTTTCACGCTCGGGCAATACTCTTATATCTTTGCCTTGGCCATATGATCCAACAAGCTTTGACATGGTCGCCAGGTTTCAGAAGCTGGTATCCTTGCTTGCTAAAAAGAAAGGAGAGTTCGATTTGACCGTATTCTGTAAAAAAAGTCGTTCAAATATCCAGTGGTCCATCTCCTTTGACCTAAAAGCCCCCAAAGTGAATGAATTGAGGAAAGTATCGATAATCTTTTCGTGATATTTTGTGTGGAGGACAGCGGCAATGTTTCGGTCGACCTTCTGAATGGAACACTCTCGGTTTATACTAAATTTAGTTGTGAGGTAAACCGGGGTGGACTGATTGAGGTATCCCGTACGGATCGTTGTCAACTGGGCGAAGGACAACTCGGCGAAAGACAACTCGACGAAATAACTTGGCGGAATTAGTAGTAGGCGAAGATGGAAGAGAAAAATAACTCGGAGGCATACTTTACCAGTTATGTAATAATTATGCACGAAGAAGTTTTTTTGTTATTTTGAAACGACAACGTTATTTAAGTGTTAAACAATGATTTGTTTAATTGACGAACGAAATTCATTCTAAAGATGCAACAACTCTATTTACATTTCCTTTTGAGGCTAAAATTGCTAATCATGTGTAAAATTGGTATTAATTATTATATTTTGATAAAGATATTTAGAAGACGATGTTACTGAAGTGGTAAACACACGGCACAATTGCTACCCCTTGCGGAACACAATTAAGCCGTGGCACACCATTATATGTGATTGGTATAGTATGTCGCCAAATTGTTTTTCGTCAATGTCCATCTTCGCCCAGTTGTCATTTCGTCGAGTTTTCTTTCGCCAAATCGACTAGTAACCCATTGTCTCAGTTGCATTCACCTGTTGTTTTAAATGTTTATTTGATTCGTCAGAGCGTTTATTTTTCCAAGGAACTTTTGAAACATTTTTCAAACTTTTTTCTTTCCATACATGGCCGTCGTAGCGCAGTAGGCTTGCGCCCGGGAAGCAGACGATCTCGCTTCGATTCCCCGCCACGGATGAACTTTTCACTTCGTTGATCCCTCGTGTTTCCTCAAGAGGATGACTCTACGTGCTGCATTATTTGCTAAATTCCTTACATGTTTATTTTACCAGTTCCGTTTTTCCTGTAATTTCCCTTCATTATTGCCCTTAGTCATAGATTTGTAAACATCTATATTTAGTATGTGTCAGTATATTTAGTAAGTGTCATTATGGGTTAAGAAATATAGACTTATTAACATTTATAACTCTTTCCTTAAGCTTGCAGTAGGTTTAAATTGGTGGGAATTTTTTTCAAATAACCATCTACTACTAATTTAATTCGCTATTATTCAATGCATCGCCACTGTATGGAATTTTCGATGTAGGAGATCGGTTAACAAGCATAGGGTGCAACGTTTACCATTCATCCATGACGTTCACTGATATTTCTATAGAAATGTCAGCCACTTACGCGTGTAATTATTAATTTAACGGTATATTCGTTGATAGTTATAATTGTATTTTTTTTAAATTAAGATTTCTACTATTTTTATTATTACATGAAACCTCCTGACTGAATGTGTCAAATGCCAACAGACTAGAATTAGATTCCTTCATCATCAGCGTAAGGACTTACTGGACAAAATAGACAATGTCTTGACATTCCTAACTAAAGCAAAATTACTTCAAATGAAATGAGTAACGTTGATTCTTAATTACAACATATAAAAGTATAATGTACATAAATATAAAATATGAACAATAATGAACTAATTTGAAATTTATAGCATGAATGATTGACATACATACTCTGGTTAGGGTACGACATGACCTTCGCTGTCGAAGCACCATCTAAACCCTGATACTATTACTATTATTATGAAAGAAACTTGGAGCGTGAAAATGAGGTCCTAGTTATATGAATTACTTAGGAATCGTAGCTACAATGGAGAAACAATATCTATGTAGAATGTGTGTTGGGTGTGTCTTCAAAACTTCGAACGCGGTTAATTTTTGTCATGAAATACACTATGGCTGTATTTTCTTCTCAGTGCAGTCAATTTCTCGGAGAGATTATTCTATGGAGCCGAATATAAATACTTCAATTCCAATATTTCGCATTGATTTGTGATTATTTCAATTCATTATTTACCATGGTATAACTGCGTGACAGAATTTTACGTGAGATTTTAACGTAGCTGTTGGTAACGAACATTCCGAGCGTTTTATCGTTCCTGCGATTTGAAATGTGATTAATAAAGAACTCTCTCCAGCTTAGATGACCATGGATGTGGTTTTCTTTCCGACCTTGGCATTGACCGACTCTTACGCAACGCAGACTGGGAGAAAATTCACCGAGTTAAGCAAGCAGAGTTAGCCCTAGTTTATGGTGCTAATAACATCTTCTCGCAGAGTTGGACTTAGGTTAGGGGTTCGCAAAGTAATCCGTAAGGACCCTCGGGGGCCGATCTTAATCTATAGGGGTTCTATAATAATCTGTGGCAAGGGTTCTCAACCTTTTGCAAAGGAAATACCACCAACACTAGTATTAAAAGTATTGAGCAGTTTCTTAGGGGTTTAAAATCTTTTTACTGTTGAGCTTGTTGAAAGGCGGACAAATATATGAAGCCAACCTACGTTAAAATATTGTCTATTTACATTTACAAAAGAAACTTTGTTTTTATATCGCATTTTTTATCGAAAAGGTCTTTAATTCTGTAATTAACTACTGTCAAAAATTATGAAGTATTTGGCAACCAGAATGATGGAGGCGGAATGCCCGAGGATTTCCAGTAGGGAATGATATGAATGATTTTGTTTTCATTTCAGAAAAATGAGTTGATGTAAAGTAAGGTGAAGATGAAAGCATGACTGTCCCCGAAAAAAAGAACTATGTATGGCACGCGTACCACTGTTTGAGACTTCACTGATCTATAAGTTAAATGGGTTGTAAGAATCTATTAATTTACCTACGATGGTCCACTACTGGCAGCTCTGAAGCAGCAAATTCATGGTCACCCGTCCTAAAATATCATGGCCATGAATAAATGAGAGCAAATTCTTGTTCCAGTCATTTCTAAGTGAGGAACAGAGATCCATAGATAGTCTGCGTAAAATAATTCGCCAGAGTTACTCCGCAAAATTTGAGTTTTCAACTGTATGTTACTGCAGTTATATATCTCAAATGACATTACAGTCAAATGCCGATTATCTGAATCCCGATTAACCGAGATTCCACATTATCCGATGCACATATTAATGTGCTTTGCTTATCTTTCTTACAGGGTTAGTTTTTGAGTTATTTTATTCACCCAGGAACGTCACAAACTGATTACAATGTCCTTTTAGAAAGGATCGGCGCACTCAATAACTCTGAAATTATTATTAGGAATACTTACCAACACTGAAAATAAATTTATTTCATAAAACACTAGATGATCCTTCTGTATTATCCGAGTTTTCGATAATCCGTGGTGGCAAAAGTTTGCCTTAACTCGGTAACTTGAACATTTTGAATAAGAGTTGTCTTTCTATTTGGGGTTCATTTATGTGTTTTTCTTCGGGATTCTTTCTGAGAAAATACATCGCCTGTGCTCGAGCTGGAATCTGTATTAGCAATTGAGGAAAATATGTCATTGAGAGTTGCCCTGCACGATTAAATTAATACTCCCTCTTTAAGACGAGGCCGTAGACTGGTGCCTAGTAATTAATCCACCCGTCGTAATGTATCGTAATGAATTGTATCTGGGCTATGATTGTAACTATTAAGTTAGTTAAAAAATTGGAAAACGACATGTCGGTGTGATTGGGAATAGGCGGCAATTTATGGATTTCGTTTGTGTTCTGTATTCGGAAAAATACTCAAGATTGTTAAGGCAGGGTGACCAGATTAAAACGTTGGTTTTGCGGCACACACAAGCTATGTTTTTGGGACAAGAATCAAGCTTGTCCGTGAGGTCTTCGTAGACCGTAGCAGTAATCGATTATCATTATTTATTCACTGTAAGCATGATATACGTAGCATAGTTTCGTCTAAAATGTAAAAAACAATAATGTACAAAACACAAGCTATATGTAAGCATTTAGAATGTTAACAAAAAGTTTGATTTTACAGTGTGTTTACAGATATTTTACAGAATTTCAATAAAATGTTTGATACCGAGTGTTAAATAAGACTGCGTTTTAAAAAACAATATAAGTAACCTTTACTAATCCACAATGAAGTTCTTTAGCGACTAGTTTCGACTAATCATAGTCATTATCAAGCCAAGGAATACAGAAGTGTTAGGCTTTTATAGGTACATTTTTTTTTTTTTTTAATGTTTGATTTTTACAAAAATGAGAATAACTCTTGCATTGAGTACAGTGATTCATAGATTAGAAACCTTTTTAAATGAATTTCAAATTACCTAAAAGATGTAATTTACTTTAATTTTTGTTGTCGAGAGTTCTGGCCATACAAAAAAAGAAGGGAAAATCGCGATGTTTTTTGGGAACACTGAACTCGATTTGACTTCTCCAGGATATCTCGACATTCTCATTACTTAGTACGTACAAGGATAACGCCTCAAGAAAGTAGTAATTGCTTAGTGATTGACTTTCGAAATCTTTCACAGTCTACTTGTTCCAAAATGTATTCACCTATTACATCTGGAATCTCGTTCGTTGCGCCCTTTAACTCTCTCCCCATGGCTCGGATATCGAATGCTAAAATTGACCTTTCTCTGTCGAGGTCCATATTTTCGATGAGGATAACAGCTTTTTGGGTCACATTCGCAGGGGGTTCATCAAGGTCATCGCTAATAACACTGTTCGAGAAAATCGTGTGGGGCATTTTTCCATCCGTTACATATACTCGAGAAGATGGGACCACCTGCCATTCGATTTCGTTCTGCGAGACGGTAAACATAGCACGATGGCGTCCCGTAGCTTACTGGTGGTGAAACTCGTCGCCAGCGCAGTGTTGATGAACTTGGCAGCTCAGCTCGCAGTGGATGCCGCAAATTTATGTAAGTTTTTGTCCCTCGTAAGTGATTGTTTCCGGATGCTGGCTCTCATCCTAAGGAACCTTTTTTGTCTCGTTAGAGCTTCGTGGAGGCTCGTTAGAATTTTTCCATCTGTGATTAGGTATTTCTGAAACATCGTTAGGCCGCGTAGATCTCGCAAAATATATCGTATCGTTGATGTCATACCTAATATCAGGGATACTTGACAATACAAAATCGCTTGGAGCGACAAAACTTAGCAAGTTAAGATCATAATTCGCTATAAAACCTGCTTATTCTGTCTTCAAGGTTTCATAGTGTTGTTATAAATGTTTATTTTATTTTTAAAAGTTTATATTTATTTTATCATAAACCCGCATCAACAGCCAATGAACGAAAGTAAACAACTGGATAGTAATTTAATTAGTAGACGATTTATTCAACAATTTATTAAGAAATTGTAGTGTTTCTCAAATGTTTGCTTTGCTAGAATATTTTTCGATTATGTGTGCGCTAAACAGTACTGCTTCGATTCCTATTAACGTGTTATCAATCTAGAAAATAATTTCTGTCATAGTGAAGGCACCCAAAATATATCATGTGGATGGCCAAAATACCTGGGGCCATTACTGCCTGTAATGTTCTTCTAATCTTGACAGATAGTATACTCCGCTGAGTCATAAACTCTACATAGGGTATATGTTTCGAATTCTTGTAATTCTTTAAGAAAAAATCATTGAAGGGTTTATACTGTATAAGAAACTTCTACATCTACATAAATACCCTGCAAGCCGCCTTACGGCGTGTGGCAGGGGGTGAAAACACCGGGCGCTCAGACTATTTTTTTAGCCTATTATTATCATGTATAGTTCGCGGAAAGAATGAATTCTTAAAAAGACTCGTCCTAGCATCTATTTCTCTTATTTTGCTCTCATTGTCGGATCGTCCAAGGTAGCAGGGGGGTCTCATAATATCCACTATGTCTTCCGCAAATATACTTTCCCTAAATTTATCAAGCAATCGCAATCTAGCTTCTAATCTCCTATCTTTTAAGGATTCCCAACCTGCATCTGACAGCATTTTGGTAACACTTGCTTTTTTATCGTAGCGCTTCTTAACAAAACGTATCGCTTTCCGTTGTACATACTTTCTCGAGTTCACGGATGCATTTCCTCTGCCGGATCCCATATACTTGATGCATATTCAAGATGAGGCCTAACCAACGCAAAATAACATCGTTCTCTAATTTTTCGTCACATTTACCGACAATACGCCTAATGAAACCGAGTTTTCTAGTTGCTTTAGCACAAATGTCACGGATATGCGTGCTCCAGTTCATGTTATTCGTAAGAGTGATTCCGAGATATTTTACCGAGTCCACTACTTTAATTACCCTTCCAATAATACTGTACGATTTATTCTGCCGCAACTGTTTTCTTTCGAAAAAATTTACTACGGAGCATTTGCTTGTGTTTAGGTCGAGTTGCCCCTACCTACCTACCTGCCCCTAACATAGAGTTGTTGAGATAATGATAAACTTAAAGTGAAAATTATGAATTAACCATCTAGATGTCTTAAAAGTGTATGTTGTGGTAGGGAAGAAATCAGAAGCTTTTAGTTGTAATTTTCTTTGTCAATTGAAGTAGAATCTTGGGCCTGGTGTATTGCTCCAGTTGGTTATAAGTAAGAAATCGTTACGTTTGTTATTTTTTTGTGAGAAGCAGAATTTAAATGTTGTATGCTCCTACTTCAGCCCTCAAAAATCCTCTCTTATTTATCTTACCCCCCTTAATGTTAGTTGTGTATTTATATAAAATTAGAGATTAAACACATGAAATAAGTGATATATGTGGGTACCTAAACATGAATTATTTGTTCATTGTGAAGTTGGCCAAAGTAGGGAAGTGTGGTGAAACTTAAATGTAGGAAATTAAGGTTTGATTGGATGCGATGAACTAAAAAGCCAATAAAGGTTTTGTACTCAGCCATAGTCGTTGTTTTTTGATGAATGGTTATTATAGTGATTGATTATTGAAGGCTCCATTAATGGTCAGTCACATTTTGAATTCTTCAATAGAGTTGAAGATAGTCCTGTACACAGCAACACTTTTAAAAAATTCTTCTTGTTTGTTTCCATTACAATTAAGTTAACTAACTTTATCAGAATGGTGGCTCTCTAACTGCTTAATGGGCAGAACTCCAAGAATTCTCTTCTTCATTTGCAAAAATATCTCATTTTCAAATCTCTAATTTTTCTCACAACAGAGAAAAATTAAAGATTCCTCTTCACCAATTTCTAGAAATATGAATGAATCAGAAGAATGTGTAATCAAGTAACACAAGCAAATTGTCACAGAGAGAGAAAAAATCTCCATTTTGAGCCCATGAAATAANAATGTTTGATTTTTACAGAAATGAGAATAACTCTTGCATTGAGTACAGTGATTCATAGATTAGAAACCTTTTTAAATGAATTTCAAATTACCTAAAAGATGTAATTTACTTTAATTTTTGTTGTCGAGAGTTCTGGCCATACAAAAAAAGAAGGGAAAATCGCGATGTTTTTTGGGAACACTGAACTCGATTTGACTTCTCCAGGATATCTCGACATTCTCATTACTTAGTACGTACAAGGATAACGCCTCAAGAAAGTAGTAATTGCTTAGTGATTGACTTTCGAAATCTTTCACAGTCTACTTGTTCCAAAATGTATTCACCTATTACATCTGGAATCTCGTTCGTTGCGCCCTTTAACTCTCTCACCATGGCTCGGATATCGAATGCTAAAATTGACCTTTCTCTGTCGAGGTCCATATTTTCGATGAGGATAACAGCTTTTTGGGTCACATTCGCAGGGGGTTCATCAAGGTCATCGCTAATAACACTGTTCGAGAAAATCGTGTGGGGCATTTTTCCATCCGTTACATATACTCGAGAAGATGGGACCACCTGCCATTCGATTTCGTTCTGCGAGACGGTAAACATAGCACGATGGCGTCCCGTAGCTTACTGGTGGTGAAACTCGTCGCCAGCGCAGTGTTGATGAACTTGGCAGCTCAGCTCGCAGTGGATGCCGCAAATTTATGTAAGTTTTTGTCCCTCGTAAGTGATTGTTTCCGGATGCTGGCTCTCATCCTAAGGAACCTTTTTTGTCTCGTTAGAGCTTCGTGGAGGCTCGTTAGAATTTTTCCATCTGTGATTAGGTATTTCTGAAACATCGTTAGGCCGCGTAGATCTCGCAAAATATATCGTATCGTTGATGTCATACCTAATATCAGGGATACTTGACAATACAAAATCGCTTGGAGCGACAAAACTTAGCAAGTTAAGATCATAATTCGCTATAAAACCTGCTTATTCTGTCTTCAAGGTTTCATAGTGTTGTTATAAATGTTTATTTTATTTTTAAAAGTTTATATTTATTTTATCATAAACCCGCATCAACAGCCAATGAACGAAAGTAAACAACTGGATAGTAATTTAATTAGTAGACGATTTATTCAACAATTTCTTAAGAAATTGTAGTGTTTCTCAAATGTTTGCTTTGCTAGAATATTTTTCGATTATGTGTGCGCTAAACAGTACTGCTTCGATTCCTATTAACGTGTTATCAATCTAGAAAATAATTTCTGTCATAGTGAAGGCACCCAAAATATATCATGTGGATGGCCAAAATACCTGGGGCCATTACTGCCTGTAATGTTCTTCTAATCTTGACAGATAGTATACTCCGCTGAGTCATAAACTCTACATAGGGTATATGTTTCGAATTCTTGTAATTCTTTAAGAAAAAATCATTGAAGGGTTTATACTGTATAAGAAACTTCTACATCTACATAAATACCCTGCAAGCCGCCTTACGGCGTGTGGCAGGGGGTGAAAACACCGGGCGCTCAGACTATTTTTTTAGCCTATTATTATCATGTATAGTTCGCGGAAAGAATGAATTCTTAAAAAGACTCGTCCTAGCATCTATTTCTCTTATTTTGCGCTCATTGTCGGATCGTCCAAGGTAGCAGGGGGGTCTCATAATATCCACTATGTCTTCCGCAAATATACTTTCCCTAAATTTATCAAGCAATCGCAATCTAGCTTCTAGTCTCCTATCTTTTAAGGATTCCCAACCTGCATCTGACAGCATTTTGGTAACACTTGCTTTTTTATCGTAGCGCTTCTTAACAAAACGTATCGCTTTCCGTTGTACATACTTTCTCGAGTTCACGGATGCATTTCCTCTGCCGGATCCCATATACTTGATGCATATTCAAGATGAGGCCTAACCAACGCAAAATAACATCGTTCTCTAATTTTTCGTCACATTTACCGACAATACGCCTAATGAAACCGAGTTTTCTAGTTGCTTTAGCACAAATGTCACGGATATGCGTGCTCCAGTTCATGTTATTCGTAAGAGTGATTCCGAGATATTTTACCGAGTCCACTACTTTAATTACTGTTCCGCTAATACTGTACGATTTATTCTGCCGCAACTGTTTTCTTTCGAAAAAATTTACTACGGAGCATTTGCTTGTGTTTAGGTCGAGTTGCCCCTACCTACCTACCTGCCCCTAACATAGAGTTGTTGAGATAATGATAAACTTAAAGTGAAAATTATGAATTAACCATCTAGATGTCTTAAAAGTGTATGTTGTGGTAGGGAAGAAATCAGAAGCTTTTAGTTGTAATTTTCTTTTTCGATTGAAGTAGAATCTTGGGCCTGGTGTATTGCTCCAGTTGGTTATAAGTAAGAAATCGTTACAATTGTTATTTTTTTCGTGAGAAGCAGAATTTAAATGTTGTATGCTCCTACTTCAGCCCTCAAAAATCCTCTCTTATTTATCTTACCCCCCGTTATTGTTAGTTGTGTATTTATATAAAATTAGAGATTAAACACATGAAATAAGTGATATATGTGGGTACCTAAACATGAATTATTTGTTCATTGTGAAGTTGGCCAAAGTAGGGAAGTGTGGTGAAACTTAAATGTAGGAAATTAAGGTTTGATTGGATGCGATGAACTAAAAAGCCAATAAAGGTTTTGTACTCAGCCATAGTCGTTGTTTTTTGATGAATGGTTATTATAGTGATTGATTATTGAAGGCTCCATTAATGGTCAGTCACATTTTGAATTCTTCAATAGAGTTGAAGATAGTCCTGTACACAGCAACACTTTTAAAAAATTCTTCTTGTTTGTTTCCATTACAATTAAGTTAACTAACTTTATCAGAATGGTGGCTCTCTAACTGCTTAATGGGCAGAACTCCAAGAATTCTCTTCTTCACTTGCAAAAATATCTCATTTTCAAATCTCTAATTTTTCTCACAACAGAGAAAAATTAAAGATTCCTCTTCACCAATTTCTAGAAATATGAATGAATCAGAAGAATGTGTAATCAAGTAACACAAGCAAATTGTCACAGAGAGAGAAAAAATCTCTATTTTGAGCCCATGAAATAATTTTTAATGTAAATTACCTAAATTTTGTTACTTTCTAATTTCAACGTGAGACTAAAAAGATAATGATAAATCTTTGTAGTCTATATTAAAAATTATAATTTGGGTTTGGTTAACAAAATACATTTTGTTAACCCAACAAGTTGATTTCATTTAAATGTAATTATGAAAATGTTCTACCAAGCAATATGCCAAACTAACATGCTCCCCAATGGATTGAATTTGTAATGCATGTGTTCATTTCTCTTGCAGCAAGCAAATTTAATGTTTGCCAACCAAAGGAGAAAGACTTCCAAAAATGTTTTAGGGACTCCTTGGACAAGGCCTTGGCCTTCTTAGTGAAAGGTAAGGCAAGGAAGATTTAGCATCATTTTCTCATTTACTACTGTTTGCAGACATAAAATATTAAAGTGCAATAATTTCTATTCTAGGAAACAGGGAATTCAACTTGGTTCCTTTAGATCCTCTTCATATTCCAGAAATGCACCTTGGTGATCTTAATGGACCTGCAAGTTTTCTGCTGAAGTTTGAAAATTGTTATTTCCATGGAATGTCTGGAATGAAAGTTATCTCAGCTAAGTGAGTAATGTAAACATATCTTCAGTTATATAAGTTCAACTACTTCCATTTTGGGTTATCCATGTTGTAGCATCTCTTTATCACCCTAATCATACGTGTTTCTGTCCTCAAATACCCATTTTTCTGCTACTTACTGTATTTTCTTAATGGCCTTCTAATTATCAAATTTTATATCTCCCTCATATTCAGATTCTCACCTACCACATTCTGCTTGCTCTTTCGTTTTTTCATATATGTTCTTGGGATGATATTTCTTTATTATTGACATTAAAGCTCTGGTTTCCTTTCATTTCAAAACCCACTTAAAGTATCTATGTTATACTATTCCTGTATTTTTCTTATGGTTTACATTTATTCATAATTCAGTTATCCCTATCTTCATTTCGTTTCATTTACCAAATGTAATATATTCCTATCAAACTAGGATTACTCAAATGTATATACTGTCGAAACCAAGTCCTACTAATGTATAGGAAGGAGGGCACAACTGTACTTGTAAATGCTATCATTTTTTATGCATTCATTTAATTTCCCACTGATCTACCTCTGCATATTCCATGCGAGTCACTTTTGACACTGAAAGAGGAAGGGATATGGATAATTTATGGATATGATAATGTATGTTAACTTCGGAACTGAAAAAAAAATATTCTTGAAGTAAAGTTTCTACAGAAAATGGTTGACTTAAAGCTAAATGTATGAATATGTATATATCGCCTTCCTCTGCTTTTAGGCCATAAGTTTTTGTTAGCATTTTATTTGGATAGTTTTAATTAAGATATTTAATTATCTTATCAAAGCTAGAATATCCGGAAGAGAAATAAGATCTTAATGAATCATGCCTCTCTTTCTCATTCTTGAATTTAAATATTCCTTTTAGATCTTAATAAGGAATTTTAGCAGGCTCTCACTGGTTTATCGATGCATGAAAACCTCAATGCGCTTGCGCAAAGTACAATGGTGCCCTGGTCTGTATACACGCAGAATGTACGCATACATATTTTTGGTGTTTTCTTATCGCTGATAAAAAGTAAGCCGATATGCACTATGCTAAAACATTCTATTGACTACCACATGGCCTATTTTCAGCTTTTAGTCGATATTTATCTAGAGAATGAAGATCTTTCATGCAGAAACTACTATACAACTCTTTTTTTTACAGATTAGTTACCTCACTCTTTCATAAGAGTTGTACGTTTTTCTTGGTTGAGATTGAAAGCTATAAATTTAAGTGGTTTTGAGTACTGTCTGATATTTTTTGCGTATTTGTTATGTTAGCATTTTCTTATGTTCTCATTTTGTTTTAAAATTTCAGATTTGACCCTGAGAAGTATTTTTTTGATATAAGCGTGAAGTTGCCTTACAATGTGATCAGTGGTCCGTATGATGTGAATGGTCGTGTTCTCCTGCTACCAATTAAAGGAAATGGTTTGATAAACTTCACTTGTGGTGAGTACATTTGTTGGTTGGTGTTTTACCAGGCTTGTAAATTGTAAAACCAAACAGGAAGTGCTCATTTAAGAGGTCTTTCAGCAAGAAGAAAGTGAAGGCAATTGTTTAATGTGCAAGAGGTGATAGCAAAATGGACACAAGAATTATTTTTTTAATGGTACTGCCACTTTATTGGTGGTATATATATTTTCCAATGGTGTTAAAATTCAATTGAGAATTTGCCATCCTCCAAGAGAATATAGCTCATGAATTGATTTTTTGTTGGCATTTGTTCATGTACAAATTTGAACTTAAAAATTTAGGGCTTGATGAAGTTTCAGTTAAATGAATTCTATTTTGGATGAATGAAAATCACTCTTCATGTAAAAAAGTACTCCAGGGAAGTACCATTTTGAAGGATTGAAATGGAATTTTATTTTAATTCTTAGTTGTGATTAATGATAGTCATTTAAATTCTTACTGAATGTTTTATTTCAAATCATAATCATCATCATGAGCATCTTTTTTGTCAAAAAATCCTATATGCAGCAAAATAAGGAATTGATTTGCCCATTTTTTGTTTCATGCCGTAAACCTGATTATAAATAATGGCGTTTTAGTATGGTAGTTAGAGGTGAATAATTGTTTTATTTTTGATGTTATTTTTTTCTAGATGAGCCTCAACTCAACTGGAAAATTCAAGGAAAGCCTGTGAATAGGAATGGGAAAACATACTTTGATATCCAAACATTCAAGCTGACCACTAGCAAAATCACAACTGGTTCTGTGCATCTTTCCAATCTCTTTGATGGGGATAAAACTCTTGGTAAATATTTTTGTTAGCAAACTTATTCCATGTCCATTGACTAAAAGCTTGTCAGTATAAATTAAACGGCATGTTACAGAATTTATTATGAAAGAATAACAAATTACCTCTTATTGTAAGACATAACATATTAACATGTGTATTTATAGGATATAAATGTGTTATATATCATAAAAGAGAATTATCTTATACTCGTATATTTTATGGTCCATAGAAATTTAGGTAATTTTTTTGATTTTAGAGGCAAAATTCCACGTGTTGTTGAAATTTAACAAGTTTAGATTTCTATTGATATACTTGCAGAAACTCTTGTAATACAAAATATATGTATTCACCTCTTTTGGCTATCCAAAATGTTTCCTTTTTTAAAAGTAAGTTGATATTTGATTATTTTCATCATGCCAATGTAGTCACAGTGTTATTTTTTCTATAATATTACAGGTGAAGGTATGAACCGACTCTTGAATGAAAACTTTGAGGATGTTATCAACACAGTTCTTCCTTTCTTTGATGAGACTATGGGGGCTGTTATGAAAGGTCTAGCCAAAAGAATTTTTGACCAGCTGCCTTATGATGAGATCTTTCCTAAACCATAATGTGATAATGTATGAATCCTAAGTTATGTGCTTAAATTATATGAATATTTATTTATCTGTAAATAAATTTTTACATAATTCTTGATGTTGTTTTGATTGACATTTTTACTTGAAACTGTTTTGCCTGTATGATCAAACAATATAAATTTGTTGGAATCTATGCATTTAAGTAAATAATGATGAAGATTTATGAATATTTGCTAACATATGTATACATGTACATCTCTTCGTCATTATTGAACATTCCCCATCAAACTTAGTTTTCTGTAATTCCTTTGGTTTGAATACTCAACCATATTTTAAGTTCTAATGTATGGATGACACCACTATGTGAAATTCCAATTCCAGGTATAAGTGAAACACTAAAAATTCCTTGTCCTTGTGAAATCAGTCACTCTGTTTTTGGTAAACCACATGGAACCTTTTCAAAATGTTTCATTTTTACTTGCATATTTAAGAGTTTTTATAATAATATTTTTTTTAATGTCTAGTCCCAGTTAATTGCAACTCCAATAATAAACCTCCAGTCTGTCAGTAAAATTGAGCTGCTGACTGTATTCTAGGTGTTATGTCTACATTTAGTATATTGCTACTAGCCCAAGTACTTGAATTCAAGTATCTTTAACATATGGATTTCTAACATTATGTTAGCCCCATCTTCTTTCATATTAAGAACCATGGATAATTATCTTTTATTTATTCTAAGTTTAAGTATTTTTAGACTAATACCAGCCTGTTAGAGTTGGATTTTAATCTTGAAGTTTCTCAAAATATCAATATGACGGTATCATATACTTATTTGTAGACATTGAAAGTCTACAAATCCTCATTTTTCTGTGATTTTTCTTTACAGATTTGAGTTTTTTTTCTATTGCAATACTGGAAATCAATAAGGACAGTGCTCTGCCTTGTTGCATTCCATGTTTAGTTTCTAACCATTCAGATCCAGCTGTGATTTTTACATAGTTTTTTTGTATATATGAGTGGAAGTTCTATTTTGTTTTAGTTATTGAGGAAACTTTCTCAGAAGGCGTTCCCAAATCTTCATTCTCAGCATTGTTGTAGGTACTGAGAAAGAAACTTTCTGTTTTATCCCGATGATTTCCAGACCTCTGATTTCTAAATTCTCATTGTTCATTTTCCAGTTACATCATAACAATATACTGTAGTCTATTTTCTATTACAATAAAATTTTAAGGCAGTAAAGAACTGCCTTGTAAAGGGCAAGTGAGGAAGATTAAATACCATATATATAATACACACTCCTAACTTCTACCTACTAAGTTGATGCATTGTTCTTCAGTTTTGAAAATAAATATAGTGTATCTGATATTTGCATGTTTATTTTCTAGTAAAAATAATTATATTCCAAAACCTCCTTATTGAGAAGGCATGCTTTAAGTAATAGTTTTGGGACAATTAATAGTTGCGATGAAAATCGTGTTAGGGGTAAAAATGGTTACCAAAAATCAAAAACACATTTATGTAATATAACTTGAATGCTGAAAGTCAAGCTCTACAGTGTGATATTCAGTAAATTATCCTTGCAACGTCCTGTTGACTGATAAATGACTACATCTGTTCAACGATAGTGTCCCCCTGTTCAGAATTTAGAAGAAATTACTTAATGCTTGTGCTACATATTATTATTATTCCTTTTTAAATATGAAAGAGAAACAAGAAAATCACCTCTTACTGTAGCAAAATTTATCATTTAATTTAACTTCTTTTAATCAATCCAAATGATGTTCTGAGATTCCAAGAGAATCATCTCTTGAAAAGTATTTTTATTTATGTTTATGCATGTATATATTTATACATTCGAAACCTCATATGGGTATGATATGAATATCATATCTCACCTCTTCAGAATTGTTTTATCGAATTTTTTCCATCTTTGGGTGGCAAGGAAATGACTGCAGGTGCTTAATTTATAGAGATATGCGACTATTATCAAGAAAGACTTTTCAGTTGCAAATTTTCTGATTTTCTTAGTATAAATGACGAAACGAACCAAGTGATCATTTTATCAATTTCATAATGTGCAATATATCACTAATGCATTTGTGGAAAGTGAAGCTAAAAGTTTTTATTAAATTGTAGAAGCTCAAAAAATTAATTTTGGAGCTCTTAAAAAAAAAATTGGAGACCACCCAGGCACATAGCTTAGAGAAAACCCTGCTCTTCAGTGTGCAGTTTTCTATAAAAGAGTTTTTCATAACTATCAATGATAAATACTTAACCTTTTACCTAAGAATCTAAAATGGTAACGACTGCAAAAGGGAAAGATTCAATATATTTTTCAATCTCACAAACTCCATTGATAATAAAATAAATGCATTTATTCAATAAATATGGAAGCTGAAATTTTCGGCTTGAATTCACCATAAACGATTCGAAGGTCAATTGTATGCCCTAAAGGTCTGGGAACATTTCATCGTAAGAAAGTTTCCTGTCATTGGTTTTGCCAGACCCAAGAAGAGCTGAATGCTTCATTCAGGGCTGGCTCGATTTCCTTAATGAACTCCTTCTGGTGTTTGTTCAAAAACTTCAACATCGTTTCACCTGTAATTAAAGTGAGAGATATAATGACTTGAGGCTTTCCTGGTGGAGAGCTTTTTACCAAAGTGAGAGATGTTTACATAATGACAAAGAAATGGTGGACTAGGATTGAGGTAAAGGTGTTAAATTTTGCACATTGAAGTTGTGCGGCTAAATACCAAGGAATAACGAGTGTGAAAACTAGCGACATGACTGGGACCAAGCATTCCCTTAACGGTGTGGAAGAGACGCGGCATGGTAGTTCAGTGGTTAGAATACCTGCACGGAAAGTGAAACCTGGGTTCGTGTCCCATTCATGTCGCTATTTTTCACACTTGTTATTCCTAGAAATGGTGGACTCACCAGGAGAGACCCATACGTATGTGCTCTTTTTTACTGTTCACGGAAACGGAATGAAAAAAAGCATAAGGGACACCTTTCTTTGATGTTATTTAGGGACACCTGAATACTTAGAGGAGTTATGTAGATTTAATAATTTAGAGTACTGCAATACAGAATTCAATCTATAGTAATAATTTTGTGATAAACTGCTTCCACACGTGACTTCGAAATCCAATAAATTCTCCTAACATTTAGATCGTAATGGAAATTGTCTAACAATGAAAACACACGACACTTATATTCTCATTTATATCGCATCAATTGATTATATCTTGGTGTATTACATTTTTTTGATTTATTGAAATTTATGCCAATATTTTTATTTCGGGAAAAATTTTACGTTTTTTGGTTCTCCGCAGAATACAGCAGCGATAAATGTTACGAGCGAACTTATTTCGAATATCCTTTAAAAATATCCTAAACTTCTCAACATAAACTTTCCCATCGATATGACTTACGGTGAAAACGATAGTAAAAGCATAGATTTAATCTATTCAAACTTACTTAGAGTCTTGTCTCCATCAAACAATCCTGTCATTGATATATATGCTTTATCTGAAGAAATCTATTCATAGTAATATTTTCAAAGTTATTTAATTATTGTTTGTATTTCTTACTTTCGCCATTAATTTACATTAACTTCATGGCTACATTTTCTCCTCTGTCTCAAACTAATTGTTATGGAAAGAAGTTTAGTGACTCTCTCGTCCACGATATACGTGCATGTCTTTAGGATGATGGAACTTCTTTATTTATCAACTGTAAACATCTGATGATCTCTGATTACATATTTAGAATCGATACACGTTATAAAATACTTTTAATGATCAACGAGTTATATATTTGTTTCTCTTTATGTCATACAGCTGCTCTACCGGAATGGGAACCGCGATGCTAAAACAAACGACAAGTAGCGAAACTTTCAACGGTAGTATATATTATTCACCTTCGTTATTTCCCAAATAATGGAGTTCTTAAACTTACCTAAATTATCCGCTAACAAGGATATTCCCGAATTTATATTTCTGGGAGTGATGTACGTATTTATCTCTACTTAACACATTTAAACACCCTGCATAATCTCTAACGGGTCGTTTGTATTTGATACTCTGCTAGAGGGTGGTTTTAGTATTTTCGTGGTATTTATTTTAAAAATCAAAACTCCTTTTTTATACTTTGTAGTTTTTATATTGATTTATAATGTCTGTCATTAGAAGAATAAAGAAATCAGTAATGGTTGATTCTCTTGGGGCTTGTTACCTATGAGATCTCACGAACGTCGGGGAAGTCAACAAACTCGATATTGGAAAAGCCAATGGCCGTCAAGTCGACGGCGTTTAAATGTCGCAAGTGTTTAGAATATTTTTTCAATGACTGCGTAGTCTGACGTAGTGTATAACGTTCAAATTTGAAAGTAAGAATCTTTGAGGGAATATTTTGTATGATACATGCCTCGACCTTGACCGATGATTATTTCTAATTAAAATTAGCAAAGGAAATAAACCTCACAGGCTATGAAAAAGAAGTTTCGCGTGCATTTCTTATGAAGGGTCTCTTGAATAAGCAGTGGCCCAACCCGGAGACTTTTTTTAGTATCATCTTAAAAATTATTCGAAATGTGGGCGATTTAAAACGCAACGAAAAGCGAAATGTATCGGATTAATGCCGCATTGAATACTTTTTAAGTGGTTGCGCAATATACGTAAGGTGCATGGTCTCTGCTGAAATGTTTCTTTTGTTAATCACGTGACTGTCTCAGTGCGTTCACTTGAAATTCAAATGCTGAGGATTATGGAAAAGGGAAAGATGTGATTTCTCAAGAAACACGCTCATCAATAAATGTAAATGTATTTATTCAATAAATAAGAAGCTGAAATGTTCAGTGTGATTGTACCATCGATGAATTCCATGTTTTTTCTTAAAGGTCCGGGAACATTTCATTGTAAGGAAGTTTCCTGAACATTGGTTTCGCCAGTCCCAAGTAGAGCTGGCTGTATGCTTCGTTAAGGGCCGGCTCGATTTCTTTGATGAATTCCTTCTGGTGTTCGTTCAAGAACTTCAACATCGTTTCACCTGTAATTGAATCAGAATGAGAGGATTGAAGAGTGCGTTTTCCAGGGATTCATACATGTTTCAATGAAAATGAATGAGGAATTTAAACAAAGTGAAATTAACTATTAACCACGCTAATAATTTAAAACGGATTCATGATAGAACTTTTACTACACCACACAATAAATAAACAGCTCGACCCAGGTTTCGTAGCCATGTCATGAATTCGTTCTGTGCGAATGAATACCACGAAGTGAAATATTCGATTTAGCGAGTGTTATGGATTTTTTTTT
>KZ309572.1:51227-67968 GCA_000376725.2 Ladona fulva
TAAATTACTATATATGTAGTTAGCATTTCAAGTGATAATCTAAAATATAAAAGTGCCTCATAAATGTATCTTTAAATGCATTGAGGCTGAAGGGTTTTTCAGTTCATCTAATCCCGAGGATGTGTATACGCTGAGTAGGTCATGTTAAGGCAAGGGCTTGGAAGAACAGTGAAATCCTGATTTTAGTATCACGGATTCAGGACCATAAGAAAATCACTTTCGATGCCCGGAAGCCCAACATGCAGTCTTGAGCTATCGGTATTAGCATGACTAAACTTTAAATTTTGATATATGATGTAGAAAAAATCAGAAGCGAAAATTATTGAAATAGTACAGTCTTACCGGATGACATAAGCAATAAATCTAACTGTGAGCTCTTGTTGTGGTACGGTAATAAATATTTTATGCCGGTTATCTCATGAAATTGCATGGATCCAATGTTCCCGGGAGATTTTAACGACCAAAGGTTGGTTGTAATGTGTCACTCACCCACAGATTTCGCCTCAGTCACAGACGCCACTAATAACACTCCCAATCCCAGTATGAAACACTTCGCTGAAGACATGATGGCCAGTAGATTCCAACACACCTCACCAAGAGTACACAATGAAATGATGCTCCAACTTATTTTCTCTCTATTATATAGGAGAGTTTCTTCCTTGAATTTTTATTATGAGACCCTTCACCCTTGTGACATATATCAACTTCTACAGGGCCTATTAAAGTTCTTTTCTCTTGTGCCTTCACGTGGTGACGAACGTAAGATATTTCAATGCCAACCTTCTAAGCGGTAATATAATTATTGCTGTGGGAGGGAGAAGACTGAGAAAAAATGCACGCGGTCACTTCAAGATCGTTCCCTCCCTCTGAAATCATCCATCAGCTTTGAATATCCTAACCGCGCTCATTTAAATTTACGATAAAAATTTTTAGAATTTTTTTTCTGCCACCCTTGGGTGATATCGTTTGTTATTATTTTGTTGTGTTTTGTCTCCCCTCCGTTCAAAGCGAATGCATCAATAATAGTTCTTAAGATATGCTAAACGCTGTCACCTTGGTCTTAAGCAAATAAACATTGAGTTGGTGAGATAATTAAACGTAGGCAATTAATTTTACTTTCAAGGAAATGAATGCGAGTGTCAGCGACATAATTTTACTCGATTTAAGAAACCCATGAGTACGGATCGCACTACACACGACTCTCCTAAAAAATCCCATTGCACATAAAAACGCACATTGTCACAACCAGAGCTACCGACTAATTTCAATTCCCCTGAAACCTCATAAGCTCACTTATGAACTCACTAATGAAGACGATAAGAATTTCTATTTCCAACAACCGTTTTAGGATAACTATCAATCTTCTATCACGAAAGGAAAAAAATATACGCTATAATAAATTTTAATGCCAACTACAACCAGCTGGTTAAAATTGCCATTCCTAGTCCGCATTAGTTATAAAATTACGAAGCACCCTTCTGAAGTAGGTACTTTAAATGAATGAAAGCTTTTAAAATTACAGCAGTTCTTGCAAAACAATCCTGAACAATAAAAATGAGGCTGATTCTGTAATTAGAACAGGTATACATAAACTCGATTGCAATGAAATATATATATTGAGCGGACCGGAAGGAACTTAGAAACTGGAATCAAGGATGAAAATGACGACGCAGTAATTCTGAAAAATTCCATTTCTCGCATCATCTGCAACTTATCACCTCAACTTGTATTTCTCATCAAAATTCCCCCCTTCCAAGATAAAGGCTCTAGATCAGGCTACCTAGAACATGTCTAAAATTTGAACTTTTAATTAACTATTATAGTCCTCCGAACAATCTCTTTCACTTTGCCCCGCGCTGTTCAACTCCTTACGACTCTTTCCCCATTTTTCACAATTCGCCCCCACCCCCGATTACCGTTTTCTCTGAGCCTTTCTTCCTCCCGATTGAGTCTTTTTCATGTCTTTTGTTATACATACACTGAAAGCTTTATGAACTTATCACCCGAAAATGACGCTGTAATGTCGGAACCGGTAGTATTTGTTAAAAAAATGGAATTTATGATAAGTTTATTTTTTCCCTATGCAGGTTAGAGAATCATGGTAGTTTTAGAGATGTCAAATCATATTCTGGCTAAGCTAAACCGCTTGACTAATTCTAAAATATTTTTAAAAAAGAAGGTTTACCGGATTGTAAACTCTGGATACTGGAAGAGGGCATGATCCTCCTGGACCAGAGAAGGTTCATCAGGATATAACTGATTTTGCTATAAAAATTAAATCTAAACCATTTAGAAATAACTGCATTGGAAACTTGATTATATATTATTGATATGATAATAAGCTGATTAACATGATTTTACATTTGCTCGGGAACTGCAAGATGTTCAGTTGAACAGAAGGAAATTAGTCTAGCATAATCAGTGGAAAACGAAGGTGTTTCAACATTGCATAAGGCCATGAATTGAAGGACATCATTAACAGCAAATAGTAAGAGAAGCGAAGAAACAAATAACGAGATAAATTCTCACGTGTTACTATCTGATAGAATGATACAATTGTAATGGTATTCTCAAGAGAAACAATTAATTACTTTCAAGATAACTTCAACCTTGTACATATGTGGAAACAAGAAAGAATTTCCTAAGCAAGAATTCCCAAAACGCAAAAGGTTTAGAATACGTTTTGTCTTGAAAGTGGTGAATTTTAAAGTAATCAGTTTAATTACCTCAAATAAGAGCTAAAGTTATACTTTCATCGTTCCGAATACCCCTTAATAATCAGAATAAATGTTTGAATTGTATGTACGACATTATGTAGAGTGTAAAGTTAAACTGTAAACTCTCGGGGACCGTTCTACATAACCATATCTATGGTTCATTGTTTAACAAGAAATATATAACGTAAATTATTTTCCCTTTAGTAAGTAACGAACCCTAACATTCAGCAATTAGTTAAAAATAAAATCTCATGGAATTGAAGTATCACTCTGTTGCTCTTAATTGGGTGAAGGTATGTTCAATTAATTATTAAGTAGTTGCGGAGTGTTGAAATTAACTACCCAACATCAGAGTAAATAACTTGTCACTTTCTTTCTCTTGGTCGTATCTGGAATCTGAGGTATCTCTTAACCATGAACTGTCGGAAACAAACTGGCTAAGATTTTGATTTCATTTTCTTCCTTCGCTCACCATAACTCATCTTCAAGTCAATTTTGATTTCTCTCAGGTCAAGCTTGTATATTATTCGACCAATTTTTAGTGATACAAAGTCATCATAGTCATCTAAGGACGAGACAATTGTGATACGTCTGATATTTCGGACAAACCTTGTAACTGCTGAGTTTTACTGAGACTCACTTAATATTTACATATGTAGATATATGTCAATTTTTGAAATCATACCTAAAATAATTTAGTCTGTGACAGTTGTTAATTAAGTATCCCTAGACTTAGTATTCTCTATGGCTATGAGCTTTTTTATTTTTATTTTATATAAAAAATTACCCTATTTATATTGTTTTTCCATCCAATTCCTGTGTTATACCGCAGCATTCCTTCTCATCGTTAAAAACTTCAGTCGCGGAGATTTTTTCACGAAACCAAATATTTCCTCTAGTTTTTTATGTGAATTCTCACTTGAAAATGATATACAAGATTAGGTGGAAAGGGTATTATTTTAGGAAGGTAATTTTTATTGAACGAAACATGACGTTTTAATGATAAAATAAAACTTTTTATCTATAGACAGGGCATATTTCATAATCCCTGAATATTTCTCTGGAATAAATACGTTTGTAAAGTATTTTCCATTACTAACAGAATATGTATGTACATATTTTTCCATTAGTCATACCGGTAAGCTGCACTTTCCGTTTACAAATCATGTCGTTTAAACCAAGCGGTAAGGAGCACAGCTTTGAAGAGTGTTTTCTATTATTAACTTAGATCATTTTTAAAGCAATATATTACATTTTACTCGCCTAAATTGCGGAAATATTTTCGGATGTTCTACTAAAAAAATAATAAACGTATAAATCCTGCATAATGGGATTAATAAATTCTTAAAAGCCGTTTCCAGCAAGCCCTTTGCTTATTGAGCTCTCGTAGGGTATTCTTAAGGATTGACTAATTAGAATTTGATTAAAATCAAAATCTGTTTGGAATGGGTTAATGTACTCTTAAGACTGTCTCAAAATGATACTCATCAATTACAATTGATTCTCCTAGGGCCTGTTTTCTAAGTCATCTCCTAAAAACAGCGAATAAGTTAAGCCTAAATTTAAGCCCATGAGCAATGGTCCAGTCCATAAGTCTGAAGGCCTGCGAGGAATTACCTTTCTTGTGCTGTTGTGTCGACCTTGTGCAATGCTTATTTCCTATTTTGAGTTGAGAAGGAATTCAACCCTTCAGGCGATAAAAACGAACCTTAGATGCTTTGCTTATTCCAGGCACTCGGAATAACTTGTCGTCCAACTCAGGGCCATTTCAGAAGATAAAAAGTATTCAACTATGATATCCATTTTAACGATCGAGAGCACCTCTAATAGTAACCTACGATAAGCAAAGGTGATGCGCAGCTACTATCATTTCATATTACCACTTGTAACGTGTATATCCTGAAAAGCTGGTTACTTGTAATTCTCATTACCGTCTTGGGTTCCATTTTAAGTCATTCACAAGACTTTTCACAATTGATGAGCTCAAATGTCTTGTAGATTAATACTGACTTAGAGGTAAAAAAACACTCCGTAAGCCGTCTTTCTGCAAGCAGAACTCCTGATTACCGATTTCGGTAATCAGGAGCTTCCCTTTCGTCTTTGAGCGCGAGTTCCACATGCCGAAAGACGGCTTACGGAGAGTTTTTAAAGCTCTAATTCATATACAGCCGTGTTCCAAACTTCTCTTTTTCTTACGTTGATTGCCACTGCACATTAAATACTGGAACAGGGAAATTCTATCGGCGGGGACTAATATTTATTATTCATACTATTATTTTCAAAGTTATTTAATTATTGTTCGTATTTCTTACTTTCGCCATTACTTTTACATTAAATTCATGGCTACATTTTCTCCTTTATCTCAAAGTAACTGCTATGGAAAGAATTTTAGCAACTCTCTCGTTCACGATATACCTGTATGTCTTTAGGATGATGGAACCTCTTTATCTATCAAATGTAAACATCTGATGATCTCTGATTCCATATTTAGAATCGATGCACGTTATAAAATATTTTTAATGATCAACGGGTTATATATTTGTTTCTCTTTATGTCATACAGTTGCTCTACCGGAATGCGAACCACGTTGCTAAAACAAACGACAAGTAGCGAAACTTTCAACGGTAGCATATATTATTCACCTTCGTTATTTCTCAAATAATGGAGTTATTAAACTTACCTAAATTACCCGCTTACAAGGAAATTCTTGAGTTAATATTTCTGGAAGTGATGTACGTATTTATCTCTACTTAACACATTTAAACACATGCATAATCTCTAAAGGGTCGTTTGTCTTTGATACTCTGCTAGAGGGCGGTTTTAAGTATTTTCGTGGTATTTATTTAAAAAATCAAAACTTCTTTATTATGCTTTGTAATTGTTATATTTATTGATAATGTCTGTCATTAAATGAATAAAGAAATCAGTAATGGTTGACTCTCTTAGTGCTTGTTACCTATGTGATCTCATGAGAACGTCGGGAAAGTAAACAAACTCGATATTGGAAATGCTAATGACCGTCAAGTCGACGCCGTTTAAATGTCGCAAGTGTTTAGAATATTTTTTCAATGACTGCGTAGTCTGACGTAGTGTATAACGTTGAAATTTGAAAGTAAGAATCTTTGAGGGAATATTTTGTATGATACATGCCTCGACCTTGACCGATGATTATTTCTAATTAAAATTAGCAAAGGAAATGAACCTCACAGGCTATGAAAAAGAAGTTTCGCGTGCATTTCTTATGAAGGGTCTCTTGAATAAGCAGTGGCCCAACCCGGAGATATTTTATAAATTCATAACTATTTCAAAATTTAATGGGTAGGTATGGAGACGAATGAAACGTCTTTGTCTTCTTAGTTTTAATTTTATGCTAACCTTTTACATACTTATTTTCTTAATAAAAGAAAACGAACGAAAAACAATTTTCGAATTCTTTTTAGAGAAATGTGTAAATGACATTTTTCCGTATCGTCTTCAAAATTATTCGAAATTTGGGCGATTTGAAACGCAACGAAAAGCGAAATGTATCGGATTAATGCCGCATTGAATACTTCTTAATTGGATGTGCAATATATGTAAGGTGCATGGTCTCTGCTGAAATGTTTCTTTTGTTAATCACGTGACTGTCTCAGTGCGTTCACTTGAAATTCAAATGCTGAGGATTATGGAAAAGGGAAAGATGTGATTTCTCAAGAAACACGCTCATCAATAAATGTAAATGTATTTATTCAATAAATAAGAAGCTGAAATGTTCAGTGTGATTGTACCATCGATGAATTCCATGTTTTTTCTTAAAGGTCCGGGAACATTTCATTGTAAGGAAGTTTCCTGAACATTGGTTTCGCCAGTCCCAAGTAGAGCTGGCTGAATGCTTCGTTAAGGGCCGGCTCGATTTCTTTGATGAATTCCTTCTGGTGTTCGTTCAAGAACTTCAACATCGTTTCACCTGTAATTGAATCAGAATGAGAGGATTGAAGAGTGCGTTTTCCAGGGATTCATACATGTTTCAATGAAAATGAATGAGGAATTTAAACAAAGTGAAATTAACTATTAACCACGCTAATAATTTAAAACGGATTCATGATAGAACTTTTACTACACCACACAATAAATAAACAGCTCGACCCAGGTTTCGTAGCCATGTCATGAATTCGTTCTGTGCGAATGAATACCACGAAGTGAAATATTCGATTTAGCGAGTGTTATGGATTTTTTTTTTCCTGAAATGCCCGAAACGAAATGAGAGGTTTAGTGAGGAGATAGTCGTCACAATGAGAAAGGACTTTCGTAGCTTTAGCAATTTACGAAAGAAGTATTCATTCCACGCTAAGAGTAGGGGAGGGCAATATTGTGTGGTGGATAACAGTTAACCAAAATGATTATTTTATGATATACCTCGAATGAGATATAAATTATATTAGTGTCTATTGCGCATTCAATTATTTGAGGAGGACTTCTATTTTGAATCCAATCCAGTTATAACCGAAATCAACTAACCGGGTTATTAACTAATTAATTGCCAAGAAAAAATTGGGAAATTGCCTCGGTTAATCGGTTTAGTTAAACTCATGTATGTTATGCGCACATTTATTATCCCAAACTTCTCAACATAAGAGTTCCCATAGATATGACTTACGGTGAAATTGACAGTCTAAATGTCTTAAGTATAGATTTAATCTATTCAAACTTACTAAGAGTCTTGTCTCCATCAAACAGTCCTGTCATGGATAGATATGCTTTATCTGAAGAAATCTTCACGTCGAACTTTTCCAATTCCAGATAGGTCTTGCCCTTAGAATCGGTTTTGGGCTTTCCCTCGATAATCCAGTGGACGTCAAGATCATCTATGGATGAAAAATATGGAAATATTTCCTTAAAAAATAAGTAAATAAGTCAAATTCTGTCAGTAAGGCAAAGGAAAGAAAAATATCGATAATTATCCCTCGCCTGAAGTTAGATTCTCCCAAAAAAATATGTTCGCACCAACTTTCATGTTAATTATTCACTTAAGTATGAATAATGGTATAAAAAATTCGAGGAATATCTGGTCGCAAGAAACTGTAAAAGACCTGATCTTTTATATTTTCTTTTCAATTATATATTTAAGTTTGAAAGATTATAATTTTGTCCCACAACACCATCCATTACTTTTTACTCAACTTTTTAAAATAATTTTTAATATTTCTGAAATTCTATGTGAAATGTATGACTTCAGAGGTTTGGTGTAAAGAGGCCCAAAGAAAACTAAGGTTTTAAGTACATTGTCCTGAAAAAGGGCGATTGCAATATCAAAAAGAGAAGTCAAAATAGTGGCCAAAAGAAAGATGGAAAATAGTGCGTGATATCGATTTGCGGGATAAAGACCTTAGAAGCTGCAACTTTTCATTTCATAAGGAATAGGGTGAGGGAAATCCATTGAAGAAAAAGAGCTAATTTTTCCCGCCTTAGACATTTACCCTTAATGTAGTTGGTATGGTGTACTTACAGTAAGTGATGTTACTTATTCCCTTTCCGACGATGGGTAGCAGAAGTATTCTTCCGGAGCCTTCGTAAGGCCCAATGGTGGTGTAGTGAGGAACTCTGAGCTTTATGTCGAACTTATGGTTCTTAGGGTCCGCGCTGAAAAAGAAAATTTCAAATATTGTTGAAGGACAAATGACTAGCGTCATTCACAGATAGAATTGAAAACTATTTTGGTTTTCGTAATAAACAATATGTTACGTAATTCTGAATTGCTGGATTTTAAGTAAACCCATTTAAGTCAACGTTATGTTTTTCCCTCTCTTTAATAAAATTTACTTATTTTCACTGTGAAGATGCGCTAAGCATGATTTTAGTGATTCGCAAACCTTAACCCCTGGCGCTTCCTTGCTAACATTCCAATCCCTTCATCAGACAAAATTATGAGGTTGTAATGTTAGATCTGTATCTAATAATTAATTTTTGGCGGTGATCGATTTTCGGGAACAATTATTTGAAATTCTTGGGAGCATTTGCCCATTAATCCTTTTAAATGTTCATCACATGTAATGCAAATTTGAGATTTTTCGAATCTAATTATGTGATAAGAAACAGGTGTGGACTTGTGTTTATGGTATCAGAGAGATCAAAAGGCATAAAAATGAAGACTAAAAGGTCGGAGAACTTCTCCCTTTCAGCTTTATATTGATACGCATCCATTTGTACGTCAAATTTTCTGAGTATATGTATTTGAAGGAATTGAAGAAACCACAACTTACTTAGCACTGAGAATTTTAGCTCCCCGCAGTCCAGTATTCGTTGAATTTTCGAAAGTCAGAGTGAGTCCGACGGGCCCATCGCCAGTGCTAATGACCATCTTTGGCACAAACAGGGGGTCCATGGGAACCAGGTTTAGCTCCGGAATCCCTGAAATTTAGAGGCGTTTGTCCTTTATCTTTATGAAACAGCATATTCATTTTTCTGGTGATACATCGATTAGGACCAGATATCAAGAATGACATCTGTTATGTATATTTATGTCGTCTCTAGAATTAAGCCTATGTCAAGATGTCGCATGCGGTCCGCAGCAAATTCTTTTCTCATGGTAGAACGTATTTTCACGCCATTCTTAAAAACACGCGATGTTGCGCTGTTTGCAGAAATTTATCCGATTTGTTGCGTCGTTTGTAAAAAGAATCACATGAAGGAATCTTCCTTAACTGATAGAAATGCTTGAGAAGGGCTAATAGGAAATTACTCAAACATAAAAAAACGACTCTGACGATGACTCGGATGATATGCATCCAACATACGATATTAGAGAGATTGATGGTGGTTAAGGAAAATTGAACGCGTTTCCGAAAAGTTTCCGCGAGGTATGGAAGAAGGCAAAGGAAGCTTACTTTTTATTCAGTGAATCTAATTTTGAAGGAATTGAGATAATGTAATTCCTGTATATGGTCATAAATATTTCTTTAAATATTTAGCCGATGAAAAATTCTTATTCACTTTAAATACTATTGTTCCTTGATAAAATTATTGCATACTTCTGCTGTCCATAATAATTCTTTAGGCCCTATCCGACATGAATAATCTATTATTTATTTTGTTTATCAATTGAAAACTATACGAAACAAGGAAAAAATAACCCTTTCCACTTCATAATGTTGACAAGGTTCTTTGTCTGTGTGTGTGAGAGGTACATTCATTCCAGGTGAATGCTAGGTCATCTACACATTTTTAATACGTATCCTTATTCCTCTAACTATACGCTATAAATTTCTCATGGTCTTTTTCTTGTATTAGAAAATCTAAAAAAGTGAGTAAATTTCTTCAAGTAAAATGGTAACATTTCCTTAAATTAGAAATGTCGCTCATAGATGTCTCAGTCATTAGTTATTTAAATAATTTTTATGGTTATTATTTAAAAAAGCTAACTGATACGAAAGGTTTTGTTTTCAAAAACGTTTCCACCGAATGTGTTTCAAATCGAAGCGTAATAAACCATGCTTATGGCGTTCAAGGAGACGGACTATGAAAAAATGTGCAACTTTTAAAGGAAAGGAAATGGTTAAAAAGCAATCAAAATTTCCAGAAAAATTAAGAATCTTAAAATCAAGCAATTATTCTAATGCAGTTAAAATTTTCTTGCTTAGTTTGTAATTTCGTAAGTTCGCAAATTTCACCTTTAAATCACATATGATAATCATCTCGATACCACTTTCACTAAATTATGATTCCCGCCATTATTCAAATTTTAATTTTTGTTGCCTCATAAATATGATCTTTTGTGATGTAGTAAAAACGTTTGAATGAATTACCATCAGCAATTGGACCCTCAATGGCTTTCTGGACACTTTCCTTGAAGCATTCTTGAAAATTCTTGTCCTTCGTTTTGCACACCGTGAATAGACTCTCTGGAAGAAAAGCGAAAGTATAAATAGTAATTTTAAGTACATAAATACTATCCACTGCTTATTGTTTACGCGAATGTGAAATGTTCAGATAATGAATTTGTATAATCATTTCAAGATTTGATACTGAATTGAAAATTAAGACAAGGGTAACTAATTACACATAGGCGCAGAAGTAAATATACAGGGACAAATAACAATTTACTAAGAGTCTTGTCTCCATCAAACAGTCCTGTCATGGATATATATGCTTTATCTGAAGAAATCTTCACGTCGAACTTTTCCAATTCCAGATAGGTCTTGCCCTTAGAATCGGTTTTGGGCTTTCCCTCGATAATCCAGTGGACGTCAAGATCATCTATGGATGAAAATATGGAAATATTTCCTTAAAAAATAANAGCGATAAATGTTACGAGCGAACTTATTTCGAATATCCTTTAAAAATATCCTAAACTTCTCAACATAAACTTCCCATCCATATGACTTACGGTGAAATCGATAGTCTAAATGTCTTAAGCATAGATTTAATCTATTAAAACTTACTAAGAGTCTTGTCTCCATCAAACAATCCTGTCATGGATATATATGCTTTATCTGAAGGAATCTATTCATACTATTATGTTCAAAGTTATTTAATTACTGTTCATATTTCTTACTTTCGCCATTACTTTACATTTTCTCCTTTGTCTCAAATTAATTATTATGGAAAGAATTTTAGCAACTCTCTCGTGCACGATACACGTGAATGTCTTTAGGATGATTGAACTTCTTTATCTATCAACTGTAAACATCTGATGATATCTGATTATATATTTAGAATCGATTCACGTTATAATATATTTTTAATGATCAACGGGTTATATATTTGTTTCTCTTTATGCCATACAGTTGCTCTACCGGAATGCGAACCACGTTGCTAAAACAAACGACAAGTAGCGAAACTTTCAACGGCAGTATATATTATTCACCTTCGTTATTTCTCAAATAATGGAGTTTTTAAACTAGCCTGAATTACCCGCTTACAAGAAAACTCCCGAATTTATATTTCTGGAAGTGATGTACGTATTTATCTCTACTTAACACATTTAAACACCCTGCATAATCTCTAATGGGTCGTTTGTCTTTGATACTCTGCTAGAGGGTGGTTTTTAGTATTTTTGTGGTATTTATTTTAAAAATCAAAACTTCTTTTTTATACTTTGTAATTGTTATATTGATTCATAATGTCTATCATTAAATGAATAAAGAAATCAGTAATGGTTGATTCTCTTAGTGCTTGTTACCTATGAGATCACATGAGAACGTCGGGAAAGTAAACAAACTCGATATTGGAAATGCCAATGGCCGTCAAGTCGACGGCGTTTAAATGTCGGAATAATAATAATATTTTTTCAATGAATGCGTAGTCTGACGTAGTGTATAACGTTCAAATTTGAAAGTAAGAATCTATGAGGGAAAATGTTTTTATGATACATGCCTCGACCATGACCGATGATTATATCAAATTGAAATTAGCAAAGGAAATGAACCTCACAAGCTATGAAAAAGAAGTTTCGCGTGCATTTCTTATGAAGGGTCTCTTGAATAAGCAGTGGCCCAACCCGGAGACATTTCATAAAGTCATAACTATTTCACCATGTAATGGGTATAGAGACGAATCGAACATCTTTGTCTTCTTGTCTGTAGCATGATGGTAAACCATGGAAAAGAGATGAAGGTGTGACGCATATACATTTATTCGGCATTAACACAAATAATAAATGTAATTATGTGAGGATAGGTTACATCTAATAGCTTTATAGATTTTATTTTTCTCAATAATTAAAATATAGATCCATGGGAATAAGTAGAATATTAGCAAAGTTAATTTTTTTTAACTTTCATCATGTTATCCTAAGGAGTTGAGGATTTCACAAACGATTATTCCTCAATTAAATAACAAAAATAATAAATTACAAATTTTATGCTACCCTTTTACATACTTATTTTCTTAATAAAAGAAAACGAACGATAAACAATTTTCGAATTCTTTTTAGAGAAATGTGTAAATGACATTTTTTAGTGTCGTCTTCAAAAATATTCGAAATTTGGGCGATTTAAAACGCAACGAAAAGCGAAAAGAATCGGATTAATGCCGCACTTAATACTTTGTAAGTGGGTGCGCAATATATGTATGTGTTTCTGCTGAAATGTTTCTTTTGTTAATCACGTGATGTTGCGACTGTCTCAGTGCGTTCACTTGAAATTCAAATGCTGAGGATTATGGAAAAGGGAAAGATGTGATTTCTCAAGAAACACTACCTAAAATAATTTAGTCTGTGACAGTTGTTAATTAAGTATCCCTAGACTTAGTATTCTCTATGGCTATGAGCTTTTTTATTTTTATTTTATATAAAAATTACCCTATTTATATTGTTTTTCCATCCAATTCCTGTGTTTTACCGCAGCATTCCTTCTCATCTTTAAAACCTTCAGTCGTGGAGATTTTTTCACGAAACCATATCTTTCCTCTAGTTTTTTATGTGAATTCTCACGTGAAAATGATATACAAGATTATGAGGAAAGGGGATTATTTTAGGCCAACCTCGCCAATGAAGTATCAAATAATAACAAAAGCACAGCAACATGTGTATTACAGAAAGGACCATCACATTACGTCACTTCGGCGTTGAATTCTCTACTTCTGCGTCTCCTACAGTCAGGATAAAATAAGAAGCATGCTATCATTTCATGGCCGTTTCCCATTATCTATTTCTTGGAAGTATGTCAACGATCAAAATATCTTCTCGTTCCAATGTGTATTGCAGTCCCTCCATTTTATATGTTATGAGTGACTTTGTATAAGTCACTACTCCACCTGGTTGACCTCACTGTCGAAACATCTATTAAACTATACTATCAAAATGTCGCCTAACTTTGGCCTATGAGCAACTTTGTAGATGTTAGTGATTATAGAACAATAATAATAACGATATCGCGTTTTTATATAAATATGTAGCTGTTGATAATATTGAAAAATCTTATTCTTTATTCGAAAAAGAACTGTAATGAATTGTTTATTTACGCGTTACGAACTTGATGTTTTCATACAGAAAAGTACTCCAGACTGAAAAACGTGGTATGGGTTTAGTCGAATAAGAATCTTAACAGCTGGCATTGGCAATTCAATATATAGAGATTGGTGACAAGAATTCAGCAATGAACCAATGAAAACGACGATAACAGGGAATTTCGCAGACATTTCTTATGTAAACCCTTATGAATTATCATTTCTTCAAATCTCAATGACACATATTTGAAGGGGAGAGATAAATGAGAGGGAGACCTATCATCCTCCTCTCTCCTCTATTATTCTAATCATACCTTAACAATTTTAATTGCAAATTGTGTACATCCAATTCATCCCTTCTCGAATGTGTGGGTATATAATTGATATATTTCTACATTTTTGCATATATAATGGTTCACAAGGGCAAATGACAAGCAATTGAGATATGTTTACATTTTTGCATTTATAATGGTTCAGAAGGGCAAATGACAAGCTCTTATTTCACCTAAATTATCATAACTATTCCTTAAATATCATTTTTAAATTTGAAATTAATTCTCAGTTAAACCTCTTTGGTCTGTTCATTATTTTTATATTAATTTTACTCGATTTAAGAAACCCATGAGTACGGATCGCACTACACACGACTCTCCCAAACATCCCATTGCACATAAAAACGCACATTGTCACAACCTGAGCCACCGACTAATTTCAATTCCCCTGAAACCTCATAAGCTCACTTATACACTCAATAATGAAGACGATAAGAATTGCTATTTCCAACAACCATTTTAGGATAACTACCAATCTTCTATCACGAAAGGAAAAAAATATACGCTATAATAAAATTTAATGTCAACTGTAACCAGCTGGTTAAAATTGCCATTCCTAGTCCGCATTAGTTATACAATTGCGAAGCACCCTTCTGAATTGCTTTAAATGAATGAAAGCTTTTAAAAGTACCGCAATTCGTGCAAAACAACCTTAACAACAAAGATGAGGATGATTCTGTAATTAGAACAGGTGTACTTAGACTCGATTGCAACGATTGCGATGAAATATACATTGAGCGGACCGGAAGGAACTTAGAAACTGGAATCAAGGATGAAAATGACGACGCAGTAGGTAATTCTGAAAAATTCAATTTTTCGCATCATCTGCAACTTATCACCTCAACTTGTACTTTTCATCAAAATTCTCCCCTTCCAAAATAAAGGCTCTAGATCAGGCTACCTGGAACATGTCGAAATTTTTAACTAATAAATTAACTATTATAGTCCTCCGAACAATCTCTTTCACTTTGCCCCGCGCTGTTCAACTCCTTACGACTCTTTCCCCATTTTTCACTACCTCTCAATTCGCCCCCACCCACGATTTCCGTTTTCTCTGAGCCTTTCTTCCTCCCGATTGAGTCTTTCATAAGCAGCATATCACAGAGTTATACCTTTTTAAAATGTTTACCTGACGATTAGCAATTTTCTGATTAATGACTTCCATGGGGCGGTTAAAACTGCGGTTATGTAAAGAAGTTGCAAGAAAATCAAGTTTTTCTTTCTGATAAATTCGTAGGCGGAGATTGTTCTACATATTGTAAAGTTATATGAAAGAACTCTCAGCATTAATATTAAACGCAAAGCTAATTTATGTTTACATAGTGATTTAGTTAAGCGTAATGACGCTCCCAGAATAAACAGTTAGCATTTCAAGTGATAATCTAAAATATAGAAGTTCCTCATAAATGTATCTTTAAATGCATTGAGGCTGAAGGGTTTTTCAGTTCATCTAATCCCGAGGATGTGTATACGCTGAGTAGGTCATGTTANGAGGTTTAGTGAGGAAATAGTCATCACAAGGAGAAAGGAATTTCATAGATTTAGCAATTTTGGAAATAAATTTACGAAAGAAGTATTCATTCCACGAAAAGAGTAAGGTAGGGCAATATTGTATGGTGGATAACAGTTAACCAAAATGGTTATGTTATGATATACCTCGAATGAGATATAAATTACAATAGTGTCAATTGCGCATTCAGTCATCTGAAGAGGACTTCTATTTTGAAGGCTTCAGCCAGAGTATCCAATCCAGTTATAACCGAAATCAACTAACCGGGTTATTAACTAAATAATTGCAAAGAAAAAACTGGGAAATTGCTTCGGTGAATCGGTTTAGTGAAACTCATGAATGTTATGCGCACATTTATTCTGAACATCTCTTAACAATATCCCAAACTTCTCAGCATAAACGTTCCCATAGATATAACTTACGGTGAAATCGATAGTCTAAATGTCTTAAGCATAGATTTAATCTATTAAAACTTACTAAGAGTCTTGTCTCCATTGAACAAATTTGTCATGGATATATATGCTTTATCTGAAGAAATCTTCACGTTGAACTTTTCCAGTTCCAGATAGGTCTTGCCCTTAGGATTGGTTTTGGGTTTTCCCTCGATAATCCAGTGGACATCGAGATCATCTGTGAATGAAAAATATAGAAATATTTCCTTAAAAAACAGGTAAATAAGTCAAATTCTGTCAGTAAGGCAAATGAAAGAAAAATATCGAGAATTATGCCTCGCCCAAAGTTAGATTCTTCCAAAAATATATTTTCCCTAACTTTCACGTTAATATTTCACTTAAGTATGAATAATTGTATCAAAAATACAAGAAACATCTGGTCGCGAGAATGTGTACAAAACTTGAACTTTAATATTTTCTTATCAATTACATATTTAAGTTTGAAAGATGATAGTAAATTAATAAGATAATAGTAATCTCTGGGTTAATATGTATTTTGGCTCTTTATGATTCTCAATTGAAAGTTCTTGTATGATGTTGTTTGAACTGTTTTTTTTAAACATTAATAAATCTATTATCGTATCAAAGCTCTCCTAAAGCCGTCTCGGCGATCGGTCTGAATTCTGGAAACAACGAAAAGTAAGTCGTTCAACTTTTTAGAGCCACCCAATGCCTATTTCACTAGCTGGATGAAAAATGCAGAATTATTAACTTTCTAAAATATCAGAAAAAATAGCCAAATTCTCTACTTAATACGCAAGGTTTACAATACACCGTTCCCAAGGAGAAACGGACATGAAAAACGGG
>KZ309573.1:20473-31251 GCA_000376725.2 Ladona fulva
GTGATCATCCAGTATGGGTAACAGAGGTATTTTAGAGGGTCGGTTTGGATATTGATGGCCTAAAGGAAGAGATTGCAACTCAGATCTTTTCCGTGAGTAATGGCTTAAGTTTGCATCATTATTTGAACGTATCAAGGGATTCAGATGATAATTTGTGCATTTCAAAATTGGGACGTACATTCGTATCCTTCATAGTTCATACGTCTTGGAGAAAAGTTTGAGCTGGAGGCATTTCATTTCTGAATGAACGCTAAACAACGTAAGATATGTTTTATGTTAAAGTTGTAATTTTGGGTTTTGGTAGAAGTTAACTTAAGATTGCTTTCCATGAACATTTTTTTTTTCCATTTTAGTCGATCCACATCTTAAGCAGTGTAATTTATCTAACCTTCTTTACCAATAACGTCTGTACAAATCACATTAAATGAGAATAATTAACCTTAGGTTCACATAAAGTTTGAAGCGGATATAGTTTAGTTGTGTCAAGGGTTGTTCTCCAAGTAAATGAAGACGTGATACGCCAGCATCTTACCATTCCATTAATTAAATCTGTTCCCATCATGTGATAATTTATAAATGATCGGTTGCAGTCATGTTTGTTTCGCGGGAAATCGTGTATAATATATGAAAGTTTCATAGTTTTACCGCTTTATTGTTTATAGTCGAAGAAAGTTGCCGTAGTTGCCAGTGTCAGTCTCGCCTGCTTGATTGGGCCATTGATTTATTTCGATTTGCAAATAGCCACACAGAGGAATGTATCGTGATACCGTAGTTAACCAAAAATACAAGAAAAAGAAAAATAGACCGGTCAATGTCATTTTTTCCTTTTGGAGCACCCCTTAACTTTATATATTTGTCCTTAACGTAAAATGTGATTCATTCTCTTTTTGAGGTGACAACGTAGGGATTGAATTTCCACCTTTACTTTCAGTGTGTGTGTGTGATAGCGTGTGCGCGGAGTGCACTCCAGAGTGAATGGTGAATGACGTTTTGCATGTAATTAATCCTCGCACGAATCTTTCATAACATTACTAGTACTAACCTACATACTAATCTTTGCATGTGTTACATTATTATATGGTTATGAGTAGCTAGTGATCATTAAGTGTTCTGAATGATTATATTGTGGAAGGTAGTGGTGGAAATTCAGTCCAATTCCCTTAGTTATTAAATTCCGCGAAAACTATCTTCATAGCCTTCCCTCAGCTGAGACTTATGACCAAAATTCAAGCGAGTTACAAATAATGAATCCTTGCTGATAATGACAAGTTCTCATTCCCCTCGAGAAATCGAAGACCAAAATCTCGGAGGTAAAGTAGAAAGCGAGATCAAACTGGCACTTGCAGAGATTGTAGTAGGTGGCACTAAAAGCTTAGGAAATAGTCATTCCGTCTTAGCCCTCTCAACATAATTTTGCGTTAGGATGAGGATTTCATTACAAAGCTCGGTATCCTCATTCTGCATATGTAATTGATTAAGAAAATTGAATACTCATTTTATCCCCCTTCCCTCTGATAGAATATTTTGTTTGTTGCTAGTTTTCCTTTAGAATTAATTTTCTCAAGGAATCTGCCGAATTCACCTTTTTAATCATCTAAGGTATGAATGCTGGCTTTTCACTGTCTTAGATAGCATCTTAGGGGATGTTCTGTGCAAGTTTGCTTATGACATAGAGGACAGAGAAGTAAAAATACGCGCGGAACCTGATAAACGTTTTGGTGGGTAAAGGCTTTCAATCATCTGCGTAACATGTGCTAAATCGTAGTTTTTTTTTAATTTTAAAGAATGAGGGGTCGAATGAAATCTTTTTTGATTCATAGCCTTCCTTAAACTTGCTTTGTAATGCAGCCTTTCAGAGCCTTAAAACTTTCTCATGGCACCTATCTCCATAGTTAGTCCTTATTGGTAAATTTGAATGGAAAGCAATCACGGCGATGGGTCAGAAACGCTTGGGTGATTCAAAATTTGGAAGCTATCATTACCGATTGCCTGATCGTTTGTAAAGTAGTCATCTCATTGAGGGGCGTGCTTTGGCGTTATGCGGTTATTTTTTGTCGTTATAATTTCTCTGGCATCGATACTCATAGTGAACTCTGCCAACCCTATAAAGTAGAGGTTGCTTCGTTTTGTAGTAAATAAATGATGTCACCGGCTCTTTTTTTTCTCCCTAACTGATTCTGCTTCTTAAGAAATGCGTAAAATTCTGAGAAAAGATAAAGTGCAGGATTGTATGTCCCTGCTCAACCCGTTTTTAGTTATCGGCGTATCCAAAGGACCACACATCGTGAGTAGACTGTGATTTTTCCATCAATTTAATCAGGGTATATTCATGTTTGGCAATGATAAAATAATTGTAAAGTAGCAACCTTCTAGAGCTGAATATATCCTTCGGGCATGTACTTTTTAGATTACTCGAAACACAATAGTGCTCACACTTACCTTCCCACCGTATCGTAAATATATCGTAGGACAGACAGATTGAGTTGCATTCTCGTTTCCTTGGGTATAAATGTTACGTTAACTAACTTTGAGGCATTTTAATGGCAGACGAAATAAGTAGGTATGAGTATCAAATATCAGGTATCTCAGCTTTCAGTCACATATTTGGTAGCAATAGTACATCTTGTGGGATAAGGGTGGGGGATTTAATATCGAGAGAGATCCAGCTGCAGGGTGATGTTATATTTCAGTTAAGGTTGTTTGCAATGGGTGCGAATGAGATTAGAAACATTTTTTTAATGTATAAAAATGTCCTTTGAAAATGACGGGATGTAATCTTTGTTCAAAATGGGGTTGAAGAATACAGTTCGTGATAGGAGAATTATCCTTAAAGGTGCTAAGGGAGCTGAGGTCTTTTCATACATATGGGCTTCTTCTTGCTTGGTGAGCTCAATAATTAAATTTCCAGTTGGAATTATGCACAGTGGTCTTGCAAATGGATTTTTTGCCAACGATCAAGGCTTTTTGTGTTATAAATTAGTGTTCAATACAACAGATTCTTTCTTTCATATAATAATTTGTCCAATCTGAGAGAACCGGTATTTTGATCCTGTAAGCAGCACTTTGTGATAGTCGCTAATTTAAGGAAATGAATCCAGGGAAATTCATGCCGCGTTTGTTTAATGGTGACAATAGTTTTCCTAAATTCTGGGCGTCATGGAAAAGCATTAATGGGTGGAAAAAAAAACCCGAATACTTCAAAGCAAGTCATGCAAATACCCATGCAAATTACGTATCACAGCAGTGCTGGACATTTACCTACTCAATTTTAGTGAATGATAGATATTAGCGTGCCATTTATAAATAGTTCAAAGTTTTACGAGGATTTCTCTTTTACGCTTTTAATTCCTTTTTGAAATTTGTCTGACTTAGGAATTGACTTCTGATAGTGAATCCTTTATTCAAAGTAGATTCAGATGACATTTTAAGGGTAAATTATGCAGATATTTCCCTATGTAGGAGAATCTTTTCACAGGCCTGGCGCCTTTGCTTAATTTTTAAGGAGTAACTCGTTTCATTTGCCTGTTGTGATGAATCGTAACTTCCTGATTCTAATTAATTACCATGGAGCTGCAAAATACTTCATAGATTAGCTGTATAGAATCCGAATCTCAACATAATTTGTTTTTGATGTAATATCGCAAGCGTAGCTAAACTTATCTTTTGACGTTGTTTCGAAAACCTGTGCCTCTTTAACATTTATGACCCTTTAATTTTTATTATCTGGTAATTAAACGACACAAACTATCTGGATGCAGGTTAACAAGTCGAGTTCCACGAAGGAATCCAAAGCTATCTTTATTAGAAATTGGAATCATTAAAATTGATTTTTCAGTAGGAGTTCTCCTAACAAGATGTTTCCAAAACATTATAAATTCTTTGAAGGATTAACTTAAAAATGTTCAGAGTGGGGATCTAAATTCAGCGATGAAACTTTTGCGAGATACGATGACCTTAGAGGAAACAATTTATGTCAATGCTCCTTATTACCCATGAAACGAGAAAAAAATCACGAATAATTGAAATTACGGTAATAATGGGAAATCATGTGGCAAAGAGTTATTTGTAAGAATTACATTCAAAACATGTAATTTTACCCATAAATGGCAGTTGAGTGTATCCTTTTCGTATCCTGTACTACATGCATGCACAGGCTCCGGGGCAAGGAATTAAGGCTTGAATTTATGCAGGGATTATAAAAAGAATGTGATTTGTGGATGAGTCATATGATTTAATTACAGTAAAATCCGTTTAAGATGCTTCCGCTTAAGCCGTTATCCCGCTCAAGACACGATTTTTGTCCCGGTACCTACCAAACGAATTACATGGTAAATATACTGTTTGAAGCGCTCTGCTTCCCGCTCAAGACGCAAATTTATCCCCTCCCCTGGTGCGCTTCAACCCGTTGTATCCGAATGCTCGCCTCCTTTGATAGACGGATATGTTTACGTTATCCGTATCTCCCTTATCTATCTGCACCGTCATATCTCATATTCCTTGATCTTAAACGGTACCTATTACCCAGTTGTATCCGATTAACTTATTTCCGAAGAAGTATAGAAGTTATGGCGAAGGTAAACAATCCATCTATGGATTAAGTCAACAATCAGCGCGTTTTTGTTACTCATTTGTTGCATCAAATACGTAAATTTTGCTCCCTTGTAAACTGATCAAACAGTAAAATTCACAGTATCAGGCGAAGTGATGCGGAAATCCATCGGGGCAGATGTTAAGGAACTGTAAGAATAATGAGATATTACCATTCTTTTCCTTTTTCCAGTGATGAAATGCAATTTGTAACTAAGTAAGTAAGTACGACGTACTCTTCATGCGGCAAGCATTCTTCAAAAGTATGATGCAAGGCGACGAGCATTGCTCCACCCGGTCTTAACGATATCGCGCTTAACAAGCGATTATCGCTTAATCCCCCGGAAATCGTCTTAACCGGGTTTTATTGTAATTTGGTATCTGTCCTGTGAGCGATTGATGTGGCACTTTACGTAAATATTGTTTATAATTTCAAGATATCTTTTTTGGCTAAATATCTAAGATCCTTTCCTAATTCCATAGGCAGTCATTCAAAGCATAAAGTTGGGCAAGGTAATGTAAGCAAGCGCCTAGAGTAACAGAAGGATGGGTATATGGGTAACGTATGGCGTGTCGCAACTAACGTATAAAGTCAAGCGCTTAGCGACTCCGTTGTAGTTTTTACCGCCTTGCGCCTAGCGTCTCTAGTTTAGCGTTTCGCTTCTAGCGCCTTGCGTCCAGCGTTTACGGCTAGCGTCTCGCAACCATTTATCTTGCATCTAGGGCCGAGCACGTTGGCTCTACCGTCAATAACGATCTAATTAATATGCGAAGCAATAAGCGTCTTATGTGCAGCATCTATCTTTTACGGCTTGCTACTCACGGTCAGCGACTACCATGTTTTATCCGGTGTTAGGACCTAGCACATTGGGCCTAACTTCTTGCATGTAGCGTCCTGTATCATGCGTGATGAGATTACGCTACCCTTGCTTATTGACTCACGATTAGCCTCTCACGGAAAACGCATTGCGTATTCGTATTGCGTCTAGCGCCTCGCATTGAACGTTTCGCGTATGATATATTTTGTGTAACGTAACGCGTCTCGCGTTTAACACCTAGCAATAAGCGTCTCACGAGTAACATCTAGCGTGCACGATTCGTTACTCCCGCTTAGCGTCTTTTATCTGGCCTTAGGTCCTATCGCATTGGGTCTAAGCTCTCGGGTGTAGCGTCCCGTGTCTCTCTTGCGTCGTTTCCAACGTCTGGCGACTCACATAGTTTGTTCCTCGTAAATAGTGTCGTAAGTAGCGTCTGTTACCTAGCGTAGTTACCTACCGACTTGCGTCCAGCGTTTCTTATCCAGCTTCTACGGTCTAGCGCTGAGCGTATCGTGTATCCCGTTTATTGCTGGGCTTCTAGCATCCCGCGTTTTTACTTTCGAGTAATATATGTACAGTCTCTCGTCTAGCCTCTGATGTGCAAGTGTATGGCTACACGCCTCTTTGGCGTTGCGTTTAACTTTCACGTGTAGCGTGAATTTCGCGTATGGTATAGTTATGTCGCCATGGGGTTTCTATACAATGCGGAATAAATACCTAGAGGAAAGAAATGCATCTATAGAACCGATTTCACCAACCTCAAATGCCCGTAGATTATTCCCTAGGGGATTAAGAATTTGAGCAACCAGTTAATTATTAGGACTGCCTATGGAGCTGGGAATTCCGTTTGGACATGCATTGAGCTAAATGACATTTCCTATGTCTGCATGTAGTAGAGGATTCACTTTTGGACAACTAACCCTCCCCTTGCTCTCGATATAGTCTCGGGGTGTAATTGCAAGACTCACACCTTAAGTGTAGAATGATTACCCTATTCCCTGTATATGATACCACCGGGTACGAATGACTTGCTAGTCTGCATCCAGAAATTCGTGTGTCACTTTTACTTTTGCACCTCAAAGTCCATAATGGCCCAAAACGATATAGTTTGAGATTGAATTAGGGACGAATAATAAGCTGTTAACTTGTAATTCCCGTGAGCTTTCATCAACATTGCAGATACTAATAGAAGTAAATTGCATTATTTCTTTCAATTCAGCAAAGTTTGCGATGAAACAAGATGAGTCTTCCTTGTTGAATCGTATAATGTGCGTGTAAGAAAACCTTTTTAACTTTAAGATCCAAGTCAGACAAATTCCATAATACCAGCGTAGTTGCTGAATGGATGTGAAAATTTAGTAAAATATTTACATTTTTCTTCATTCACACTCAAGATTGCTATAAAACTTATCGATGAGTTTCATTGCTGCCACCAGGAAGTCAAGTGATCAACAATAAAAATGGTAGAAGTAATTATGTGCTTTGAAGTATGAAGGACATTATATTCTCAATTACTCAATTTATTTGACAGTCTCTTTTCCTTATTATTGATGATAGAGTGTGTAAATGTAAGTGTATCTAATTCCTGCATTTATAATTTTTAAAGATCCATATCCTGGAGTAAATTATATTACAGTAAAATTTAAAATTAAACACTGAAGGGACTGCGGGAATTAATTGCAATCCATATTGCATTACCACTGTGAAAAAATTCTAACTCGTGTTTTGCAAATTAATAGATTTAGTGAGACACTGTAGTCGGAAAAATCAGCGATGGGAAAACTCAAACGTTTCTGATTCACATTTTTCTTCGTGGCCTTGAGATGTACGCATATATGAGTTATTGGGTAATATACTCGTAATAGTTGATCCTTAGTGATCACCCAGTATGGGTAACAGAGGGATTTTAAGAGGGTCGGTTTGGATATTGCTGCCTAAAGGAAGAGAATGCAACTCAGATCTTTTCCGTAAGTAATGGCTTACGTTTGCATCATTATTTGAAAGTATTAAAGGGATTCAGATGATTAGTTGTGCGTAACAAAATTTGAATGCACGGTCGTATCCTTCATTGTTCATACCTCTTTGAGAAAAGAAAGAGCTGGAGGCATTTCCTTTTGAATGAACGCTAAATAATGTAACATGAAGTTTGTGTTAAAGATGTTAGTTTGAGATTTGGCAGACGTTAACTTAAGATTGCTTTCCATGAACTTAGTTTTATTCCTTTTTAATCGATCCAATCTTAAGCAGTGTATATTACTTAACCCTCATTACCAATAACTTCTGTACAAATGATATTAAATGGGAATAATTTACTTCAGGTTCAGTTAAAGTTTGAAGGGGATATAGTTTAGTAGTGTCAAGGCATGTTCCCCAGGTAAATGAGACGTGTCAAGCCAGCATCTTACCTTTCCATTAAAAAAATCTCTTCCCATCATGTGATAATTTATAAATGATCGGTTGCAGTCACTATTGTTCCACGGGAAATCATTCAGAATATATTAAAGTTTTAGAGTCTTACCGCTTTAACGTTTAAAGCAAATACATTTGCCTTAGTTGCCAGTGTCAGTCTCGCCTGTTGATTAATTTCGATTTGCAAATAACCACACAGAGGAACGTATCGTGATACCGTAATTAGCCCCCATTTAAAAAATGCACCGGTGAATATCATTTTTTCTTTTGGAGCACCCTTTAAATTTATATATTTGTCCATTAATGTAAAATCTGTTGGATTGATGCGATTCATGCTCTTTCTGGGGTGACAAACGAAAGGACTGAATTTCCACCTTTACCTTCATTGTGTGTGTGTGTGTGTGATAGTGTGTGTGTGGAGTGCACTCCAGAGTGAATGGTGAATGAAACCTTGCATGTAATTCATCCTTGCATGAATATTTCTTAACATTACTAGTACTAACCAACATAAACTTTGCATGCGTATTATAATTATATGCTTATGTGTAGCTAGTGATCATTAAGTGTTCTGAATGATAATAGTGTGGAAGGTAGTGGTGGAAATTCAGTCCAATTCCCTTAATTATTAAATTCCGCGAAAATTATTTTCATAGTTTTCCCTCGGCTGTGAGTTATGACCAAACTTCAAGCGAGTTATAAATAATTAATCCTTGCTGATAATGACAAGTTCTCATTCCTCTTGAGAAATCGAATGCCAACATCTCGGAGGTAAAGTAGAAAGCGAGATCAAACTGGCACTGGCAGAGATTGTAGTAGGTGGCACTAAAAGCATAGGAATGAGTCATTCCGTCTTAGCCCTCTCAATATAATTTTGAATTACAATGAGGATTTCATTTCAAAGCTCGGTATCCTCATTCTGCATAAGTAATTGATTAAGAAAATTGAATACTCATTTTACCCCCCTTCCCTCTGATAGATAGCCTTTCAAATTCATTTCCTCAAGGCATCTTCCGAATTCACCTTTTTAATCATCTAAGGTACCAATGCTGGCTTTTCACTGTCTTAGATAGCATCTTAGGGCATGTTGTGTGCAAGTTTGCTTATGACATAGAGGATAGGGAAGTAAAAATACGCTCGGAACCCGATAAAAATTTTGGTGGGTAAAGACATTCCATATTCTGCATAACATGTGCTAAATCGTTGTTTTTTTTAAATTAAAAAAATGGGGGGTCGAATGAAATCTATTTTGATTCATAGAACTCCTTAAACTTGCTTTGTAATGCAGCCTTTAAGAGCCTTAAAACTTTGACATGGCACCTATCTCCATAGTTAGCCGTTATTGGTAAATTTGAGTGGAAAGCAATCACGGGGATGGGTTTGAAAGATATTTAAGTCAGAAACGCTCGTGTGATTCAAAATTTGGAAGCTATCATTACCGATTGCCTGATCGTTTGTAAAGTAGTCATCCCATTCAGGGGCATGCTTTGGCGTTATCATTTCTCTGGCATCGATACTCATAGTTAACTCTTCCAACCCTAGAAAGTAGAGGTTGCTTCGTTTTGTAGTAAATAAATGATGTCACCGGCTCTTTCTTTTCTCCCTAACTTATTCTGCTTCTTAAGAAATCCGTTAACTTCTTAGAACAGATAATGTGCAGGATTGTATGTCCCTTCTCAACCCGATTTTAGTTATCGGCGTCTCCAAAGGACCACACATCGTGATTAGACTGTGATGCTTCCATTTAATCAGGGTAACTTCATGTTTGGCAATGGTAAAATAATTGTAAATTAACAACCTTCCAGAGCTGAATATATCCCTCGGGCATAAACTTTTAGATTACTCGAAACACAATAATGCTCACTCTTACCTTCCCATCGTATCGTAATTGTATCGTAGGACAGATTGAGTTGCACTCTCGTTTCCTTGGGTATAAATGTTAGGTTAACTAAGTATGAGAACTTTTAATGTCAGACGAAGTAAGAAGGTATGAGTATCAAATATTGGGTTTCCTAGCTTTCAGTCACATATTTTGTAGCAATAGTACATCTTGTGGGATAAGGGTGGGGGGTTTGATATCGTGAGAGATCCAGCTGCAGGGTGATGTTATATTTCGGTTTTAATTGTCTACAATGGGTGCGAATGAGATTAGAAACATTTTTTAATGTGTAAAAACGTCCTTTGAAAATGACGGGATATAATCTTTGTTCAAAATGGGGTTGAAGAATAAAGTTCGTGATAGGAGAATAATCTTTAAAGGTGCTTAGGCAGCTGAGTTCATTTCATACATATGGGCTTCTTCTTGCTTGGTGAGCTCAATAATAAAATTTCAGTTGGAATTATGCACAGTGGTCTTGCAAATGGAATTTTTTGCCCACGATCAAAGTTATTCGTGTTATAAATCAGTGTTTAATACAAGAGATTGTTTCTTTCATATAATAATTTAACCAATCTGAGAGAATCGGTATTTTGATCCTGTAAGCCGCACTTTGTGAAAGTCGCTAATTTGAGGAAATGAACTCAGGGAAATTCATGCCGCGTTTCCTTGATGGGGATAATAGTTTCACCAAATTTTGGGCGTCATGGAAAAGCTTAATGGGTGGGAAGGAACCGGAATACTTCAAAGCAAATCATGCAAATTATGTGTCACAGCAGTGCTGGGCATTTACCTACACAAATTTAGTTAATGATAGATTTTACCGTGCCATTTATAAATAATTCAAAGTTTAACGAGGCATTCCCTTTTACCCATTAATTCCTTTTTGAAATTTGTCTGGCTTAGGAATTGACTTCTGATAGTAAATCCTTTATTCAAAGTAGATACAGATGACATTTTAAGGGGAAATTATGCAGATATTTCCCTATGTAGTAATATCATTTCACAGGCCTGGCCCCTTTGCTTATTTTTTAAGGAGTAACTCGTTTCATTTGCCTGTTGTAACGAATCGTAACTTCCCGATTCTTTAA
>KZ309573.1:36684-52774 GCA_000376725.2 Ladona fulva
GTATCGTAGGACAGATTGAGTTGCACTCTCGTTTCCTTGGGTATAAATGTTAGGTTAACTAAGTATGAGACCTTTTAATGTCAGACGAAGTAAGTAGGTATGAGTATCAAATATTGGGTTTCCTAGCTTTCAGTCACATATTTTGTAGCAATAGTACATCTTGTGGGATAAGGGTGGGGGGTTTAATATCGAGAGAGATCCAGCTGCAGGGTGATGTTATATTTCGGTTTTGATTGTCTGCAATGGGTGCGAATGAGATTAGAAACATTTTTTAATGTGTAAAAACGTCCTTTGAAAATGACGGGATATAATCTTTGTTCAAAATGGGGTTGAAGAATAAAGTTCGTGATAGGAGAATAATCTTTAAAGGTGCTTAGGCAGCTGAGTTCATTTCATACATATGGGCTTCTTCTTGCTTGGTGAGCTCAATAATAAAATTTCAGTTGGAATTATGCACAGTGGTCTTGCAAATGGAATTTTTTGCCCACGATCAAAGTTATTCGTGTTATAAATCAGTGTTTAATACAAGAGATTGTTTCTTTCATATAATAATTTAACCAATCTGAGAGAATCGGTATTTTGATCCTGTAAGCCGCACTTTGTGAAAGTCGCTAATTTGAGGAAATGAACTCAGGGAAATTCATGCCGCGTTTCCTTGATGGGGATAATAGTTTCACCAAATTTTGGGCGTCATGGAAAAGCTTAATGGGTGGGAAGGAACCGGAATACTTCAAAGCAAATCATGCAAATTATGTGTCACAGCAGTGCTGGGCATTTACCTACACAAATTTAGTTAATGATAGATTTTACCGTGCCATTTATAAATAATTCAAAGTTTAACGAGGCATTCCCTTTTACCCATTAATTCCTTTTTGAAATTTGTCTGGCTTAGGAATTGACTTCTGATAGTAAATCCTTTATTCAAAGTAGATACAGATGACATTTTAAGGGGAAATTATGCAGATATTTCCCTATGTAGTAATATCATTTCACAGGCCTGGCCCCTTTGCTTATTTTTTAAGGAGTAACTCGTTTCATTTGCCTGTTGTAACGAATCGTAACTTCCCGATTCTTTAATTACTACGGAGGTGCAAATAACTTCACAGTCAAGCTGTATAGAATCCGAATCTCCCCATAATTCGTTTTTGATGTAATAGAGCAAGCGTAGCTAAACTTATCCTTTGAAGTTGCTTAGAAAACCTGTGCCTCCTTAACATATTTATTATAATAACCTGTAACCTGTGCCCCTTTTATTAATTAACATCTGGTAATTAAACGGCACAAATTATCTGGATGCAGGTTAACAAGTCGAGCTCCACGAATGAATCCGTTAATAATGTTTGTAATTTCAAGATATCTTTTTTGGCTAAATACCCTTTCCTAATTCCATAGGCAGTCATTCAAAGCATAATGTAGGGCAAGGTAATTAAAGCAAGCGCCTAGAGTAACTGAGGGATGGGTATATGGGTATCGTGTGGCGTGTCGCCTCTAACGCCTAATGTAAAGCGCTTAGCGACTCCGCTGTAGTTTTTAGCGTCCAGCGCCTTGCGTCTTGCGTCCAGCGTTTACGGCTAGCGTCTCGCTACTTTTTATCTTGCGTCTAGGGGTCTAGCACGTTGGCTCTACCGTGTCGCGTCTAGCGCAGTGCATTTTTCGTCTCCGGTGTAGTATCTGACGTGAAGTGTTTCACGTCTGGTGTCTCTCGAATAGCGTGGGACACCAGACTAGCGGCTAGGTTCCGGTGCTTTGCGTCTCCCGCGTAGCATCTCGCATTAGGCGCCTTGCTTCAATCGTGCCCTAACCTACGTTTAACATTGATCTTGTCTCTTATTGCGGTCAGCGAGTGGCATCAGCCATCTAGTGTGTAGTGACTAGCGTCTTTAATTTCGCGTTTATCATGTTGTATTGGCACATAGCGTCGCATTTACCGTCTTTCGTTTATCATGTCACGTTATGCATCCCTTGTCCGTCATCCAGTTGCGTGTAGCGTCCCGCAACTAGCGTCTGACATTTAGCGACTCGTGACAAGCGTCTCGGTTATAGCGCATAGTAAATTTCATTAATTCCTTTTCACATAAATTTCTTCATGTAATTGCTCACGTTTAGCGCGAGCAATTACATGAAGAACGTAGACGTCTGGTCTACGTCTCGCTACAAGCGTACTAGACGCGTATTTTTTTTTTTTCGTATCCGGTGAAGTATCTGACGTTAAGCGTTTCACGTCTTCTGTCTGACGTATATGGTAGGATACCAGAGTAGCAACTAGTTTCTGACTCTTAGCGTTATCCGGGTAGCGTCTCGCATGAAGCGGCATGTTTCTATCGCGTCTCGACCTAAGATTTTGGTCTACTTTTTTCCTTATCGCGGCTAGCGTATGGCATCATCCATCTAGAGTCTCGGGACTTAAATGTTTACGCTTAGCATGCAGTTAATCTAATTTAGTGTCGCACTCACCGTCTTGCGTGTTTTGTGTCCCGTTTAGCTTACCGCTTCTACGATGTAGCGTCTAGCGTCCTTCGTCTCGAAAGAAACGTCTATCATCTAGCGACTCGTGCCTAGTGTGTTTTGCATAGCGTATAGTATATCTCATTTATAGTTTAGCATATAAACTCTTACATATAGTGGCTTACGTCTGGCGTCTAGCCACAAGCGCCTTTATTTAAGCATCTTGCGACTCACATATTCGTTGTTGCGTTTAGCGTCTTGCGCCAATGGTGTTGCGTTTGGCGCCTCGATTTGAACATGTTGCGACTAGGTTGCGTATGGTAAATTTTGTGTACCGTTACGCGTCTCGCGTATAATGTCTAGCAATAAGCGTCTTATGTGCAGCATCTAACGTTTACGGTTTGCTATACACGGTGAGCGTCTACCGTGTTTTATCCGGCGTTAGGACCTAGCGGCATGGGTCCAAGCTCTTGCGTGTAGCGTCCTGTATCAAGCGGGATGAGATCACGCTACCCTTGCTTCTTGACTCACGATTACTCTCTCAAGGAAAACGCATCGCGACAAGCGTCTTTCGCCTAGCATATATAGTGTAACGACTTCAATATATCGAATATCGTACTGCTTTTCGCGTCTAGCTTCTACTGTCACCCGCTGAGCGTATAATGTGTCGCGTCTAATGATTGGCTTCTAGATCAAGACTCTCGCGTCCTTTCTTCCGACAAATGAATCTACCGTCTGTCGTATAGAGTTAACTGTGCAAAAGTATTGCGTCTCTAGCGCGTTGGCTCTAGCGTGTCGCGTCTAGCGTAGTGCATTTTTCGTCTCCGGTGTAGTATCTGACGTCAAGCGTTTCACGTCTGGTGTCTCTGCGAATGGCGTGGGACACCAGACTAGCGTCTAGGTTCTGGTGCTTTGCGTCTCCCGCGTCGCATCTCGCATTAAGCGCCTTGCGTAAATCGTGCCAGAACCTACGTTTAACATTGATCTCCTCAAAAAAATGAAATTGCTCACCTCTAGCGCGAGCAATTTCATGAGGAACCTAGACAACTGGTCTACGTCTCGCTACAAGCGTACTTTGTAAATTACTTAGCGATTCGCAGCGTCTAGTGGCAATCATCTTGCGTCTAGCGCCTCGCTTTGATAGTTTTGAGTCTCATATGTTTTGTGTAACATTACGCGTCTCTCGTTTAACACCTAGCTACAAGCGTTTCACGTGTAACCTCTATCGTGCACGGTTCGCTATTCCCGCATCAGCGTCTATCATCCTTTATATGGCCTTAAGACCTAGCGCATTGGGTCTAAGCTCTCGCGTGTAGCGTCCCGTGTCTTGCGTCTCTCTTGCGTCTTAACCCATGTCTAGCGACTCACATAATTTATTCGACGTAAATAGTGTCGTAGGTAGCGTCTGTTACCTAGCTTTTCTATGGTAATGTCTTGAATATACCGATTTGCGTCTAGCGTTTCTTATTCAACTTCAACGGTCAAGCGCTGAGCGTATTGTGTATCGCTTTTATAGCTGGGCTTCTAGCATCCAGCGTTGCGCGTTTTTATTTCGAGTAATGTATCTACTTTCTCTCGTCCAGCCTCTAATGTGCAAGCGTATGGCGACACGCCTTTCTCGCGTAGTGTGTAACTCTCACGTGTAGCGTGAATTTCGCGTATGGTATAGTTATGTCGCCATGGGGTTTCTATACGATGGGGAATAAATACCCTGAGGAAAGGAAATGCATCTATAGAACCGATTTTACCAACTTCAAATACCCGTAGATTATCCCTTAGGGTATTAAGAATTTGTAGCAATCAGTTAATTATTAAGACTGCCTATGGAGCTGGGAATTCCGTTTGGACATGGATTAAGCTAAATCAGTCTCCTATGTCTGCATGTAGTAGAGGATTCACTTTTGGAGAGCTTACCCTCTCCTTGCTTTCGATATAGTCACGGGCTGTATTTGAAAGGCTCCAACCTTACGTGTAGAATGATTACCGTATTCCCTGTATATGATACCACCGGGAACGAATGACTTACTAGTCTGCATCCAGATATTCTTGTGTCCCTTTTACTTTTGCACCTCAAAGTACATAATTGCCCAAAACGTTATAGTTTGAGATTGAATTAGGGGCGAAGAGTAAGCTCTTAACTTGTATTTCCTGTGAGCTTTCATCAACATTGCAGACACTAATTGAAGTAAATTGCATTATTTATTTTATTCAGCAAAGTTGGCGATGAAACCAGATTAGTCTTCTTCGTTGAATCGTAGAATATGCGTGTAAGTAAACCTTTTTAACTTTTAGATCCAAGTCAGACAAATTTCGTAGTACCAGCGTAGTTACTGGATGCATGTGAACATTTAGTAACATTTTTACAAAATATTTTTCTCCATTCATACTCATGATTGCTTTTATACTAATCGATGGGTTTCATTGCTGCCACCAGGGAGTCGAGTGATCAACAATTAAAATGGTAGTAATAATTGTGTGCTTTGAAGTATGAAGGACTTAATATAAAATTACATGAATTTTTTGACACCCCATTGTCGTTATTATTGATGATAGTGTGTCTATATGTTAAGAGTATCCATTTTCCCCTTTCATACATTTATAGATTTTAAAGTGCCATGTGTTACATTAACTGATATTACAGTAATAGTTAAAATTATACACTGAAGGGGCTGGGGAATTAACTGCAATCCTAATTGCATTTCCACTGCGATTAATTCTAACTCACGATTTGCAAATTAATAGATTTAGTGAGATTCTCTAGTGGGAAAAATCAGAGATGGAAAAACTAAAACGTTTCGGTTTCTGATACTCAATTTTCTTCATGGCCTTAAGAAGTACGCACATAAATGTAGGGTAAATACATGTAATGATTGATCCTCAGTGATCATCCAGTATGGGTTACAGAGGTATTTTAGAGGGTCGGTTTGGATATTGATTGCCTAAAGGAGGAGAATGCAACTCAGATTTTTCCGAGAGTAATGGCTTAAGTTTGCATCATTATTTAAACGTATCAGGGGATTCAGATGATAATTTGTGCATTTCAAAATTAGGAGGTACAGTCGTAATCATCATTGTTCATACGTATTGGGGAAAAGAAAGAGCTGGAGGCATTTCATTTCCGAATGAACGCTAAACGATGTAAGATATGGTTTATGTTAAATTTGATATTTTGATTTGGTAGACGTTAGCTTAAGATTGCTTTCCATAACTTAGTTTTTTTTTGCATTATAGTCGATCCAATTACTAAGCAGTGTAATTTATCTAACCTTCTTTACCAATAACGTCAGTACGAATCACATTAAATGAGAATGATTAACCTTAGGTTCACATAAAATTTGAAGCGGATATACTCGTAGTTTAGTTGTCAAGGCTCGTACCTCAAGTAAATGAAGACGTTTTAAGCCAGCATCGTACCATTCCATTAAACAAATCTGTACCCATCATGTAATAATTTAGAAATGATCGGTTGCATCATGATTGTTCCTCGCGAAATCGTTTATAATATATGAAAGGTTTATAGTTTTACCGCTTAATTGTTTATAGTCGATGAACCTTGCCGTAGTTGCCGGTGTGAGTCTCGCCTGTTTTTTTTGGCCGATGATTTAATTTGATTTGCAAATAGCCTTATAGAGAAAGGTATCGTTAAACCGTAAATAAAAATATACAAGAAAAAAAACAATAGACGGGTCAATGTCATTTTTTCCTTTTGGAGCACCCTTTAACTTTATATATTTGTCCATTAATGTAAAATGCGATTCATGCTCTTTTTGAGGTGACAACTTAAGGATTGAATTTCCACCTTTANTTCCTTCGGCCAAAAAACAAGTCGGGTACAAATAACGAATCCTTATGATATTGAAGAGATGTCATTCCTCCCATGAAATCGAAAGCCAAAACATTAAAACCGAGGTAAAGTAGAAACCGAGATCAAACGGGCACTTGTAGATACCGTAGCACTAAAATCATAGGAATAGGCATTCCATCCTTACCCTCTCAACGTAACTTTGAATTACAATGAGGTTTTCAGTTAAAAGCTAGATATCCTCATTCTGCATAAGTGATTGATAAATAAAATTGAATTTTTTTTACCCACCCCCCTTTTCCCTCTGATAGAATTCTTTCTCTTTTTCAACTTAGCCTTTTAGACTGACTATCTCAAGTCTTATACCGAATTCACAATCTTTCGTCGTAAAATCATCATTGGGTGTTAATGCTGGCTTTGCACTGTCTTAAGTAGCATCTCAGGGGATTATCTGTGCTTAAGACGTGAAGGATGGGGAAGTAAAAGTACCTGCGGAACCAGATAAAAGTTTTTGTGGATCAATGATGAGGGGTCGAATAAAAATTCGTTTGAATCATAGTATTCCTTATTGGAAGACGAAATAAGCAGGTATGAGTATCATATATTAGGTATCCTAGCTTTCAGTCACATATTTTGTATCAGTAGTACATCTTGTGGGATAAGGGTGGGTATTTAATATCGAGAGACATCCAGCTGCAGGGTGATGTTATATTTCAATTAAGATTGTTTGCAATGGGTGCGAATGAGATTAGAAACATTTTAGTAATGTGTAGAAACTTCCTTTGAAAATGACGGGATGTAATCTTTGTTCAAAATGGGGTTGAAGAATAAAGTTCGTGATAGGAGAATAATCTTTAAAGGTGCTTAGACAGTAAGGTCATTTCATACATATGTACTTCTTCTTGCTTGGTGAGCTCAATAATTAAATTTCCAGTTGGAATTATGCACAGTGGTCTTGCAAGTGGATATTTTGAACACGATCAAGGCTTTTCGTGTTATAAGTTAGCGTTAAATAGAAGAGATTCTCTCTTTCATATAATAATTTGTCCAATCTGAGAGAACCGGTTTTTTGATCATGTAAGCCGCACTTTGTGATAGTCGCTAATTTGAGGAAATTAATTCAGGGAAATTTATTCCACGTTCGTTTGATGGTGATAATAGTTTTCCCAAATTTTGGGCGTCATGGAAAAGCAGTACTGGGTGGGAAAAAAACCTGAATACTTCTAAGCAAATCATGCAAATACCCTTGCAAATTATGTGTCACAGCAGTGCTGGACATTTACCTTCACAATTTAAGTTAATGATAGGATTTAGCGTGCCAATTATATATAATTCAAAGTTTTACGAGCATTTCCATTTTACCCATTTAATTCCTTTTGAAATTTTTCTGACTTAGGAATTGACTTCCGATATTAAATCCTTTATTCAAAGTAGATTCAGATAGCATTTTAAGGGGAAATTATGGAGATATTTCCCTATGTAGGAGAATCATTTCACAGGCCTGGTCCCTTTGCTTATTTTTTAAGGAGTAACTCGTTTCATTTGCCTGTTGTTATGAATCGTAACTTCCTGATTCTTTAATTACTATGGAGGTGCAAACAACTCCAGAGATAACCTGTATAGAATCCGAATCTCACCAAAATTTGTTTTTGATTTAATATCGCAAGCGTAGCTAAACTTATCCTTTGACGTTGCTTCGAAAACCTATGCCTCTTTAACATATAAGTCCCTTTCATTTATCAACATCTGGTAATTAAACGGCACAAACTATCTGGATGCAGGTTAACAAGTCGAGTTCCACGAATGAATCCAAAGCTATCTTTATTAGAAATTGGAATCATTAAAATTGATTTTTCAGGAGGAGTTCTCCTAACAAGATGTTTCCTAAAGATCATAAATTCTTTAAAGGATTGACCTTAAAAATGTCCAGAGTGGGGATCGAAATTCAGCGATAAAACTTTTGCGACATACGATGACCAATGAGGAAACAATTTATTTCAATGCTCTTTATTAACCATGATACCAGAAAAAAACCTAGGAATAATTGAAATTTCAGTAATAATGGGAAATCTTGTGGCAAAGAGAAAGTTGTAACGATTAAATTCAAAACATGTAATTTTCCCCATAAATGGCAGTTGAGTATATCCTTTTCGTATCCTGTACTACATGCATGCATAGGCTCCGGGGCAAGAAATTAAGGGTTGAATTTATGTAGGGATTCTAAAAATAATGTGATTTTTGGATGAGTTATATGTTTTAATTACAGTAAAATCCGTTTAAGATGCTTCCGCTTAAGACGTTATCCCCATTAAAACAAGATTTAAGTCCCGGTACCGACCAAACGAATTACATGGTAAATATACTGCTTGAAGCGCTCTCCTTCCAGCTCAAGACGCAAAATTATCCCCTCCCCAGATGCGCTACAACCCGCTGCATTCTCGTCTCCTTTGATAGACGGATTTTTTTACGTTATCTTTATCTCCGTTATCTATCTGCACTGTCATATATCATATTCCTTGTTCTTAAACGGTTCCTATTACCCAGTTATATCCGATTAACTTATTTCCGAAGAAGTAAAGAAGTTATGGAGAAGGTAAACAATCCATTTATGGATTCAGTCAACAATCAGCGCGTATTTTTATTCATTTGTTGCATCAAGTACGTTAATTTTGCTCGCTTGTAAACTGATCAAACAGTAAAATTCACAGTATCAGGCAAGGTGTTGCGTAAATCCATCGGGGCAGATGTAACCGAACCGTAAGAATAATGAGATATTACCATTCTTTTCCTTTTTCCCGTGATGAAATGGAATTTGTAACTAAGTAAGTACGACATACTCTTTATGCGGCAAGCATTCTTCAAAAGTATGATATAAGGCGACGAGCATTACTCCACCCGGTCTTAACGATATAACGCTTAACATGCGATTATCGCTTGGTCCCCCGGAAATCGTCTTAACAGGGTTTTACTCTATTATGATATCAGTTCTGTGAGCGACTAAAGTGGCACTTTACGTAAATATTGTTTATAATTTCAAGATATCTTTTTTGGCTAAATATCTAAGATTTTTTCCTAATTCCATAGGCAGTCATTCAAAGCATAAAGTTGGGCAAGGTTATGTAAGCAAGCGCCTAGAGTAACAGAGGGATGGGTATATGGGTATCGTGTGGCGTGTCGCAACTAACGTATAAAGTCAAGCGCTTAGCGACTCCGTTGTAGTTTTTACCGTCTTGCGCCTAGCGTCTCTAGTTCAGCGTTTCGCTTCTAGCGCCTTAGGTCTTGCGTCCAGCGTTTACGGCTAGCGTCTCGCCATCTTGCGTCAAGGGCCTAGCACGTTGGCTCTACCGTGTCGCGTCTGGAGTCGTGTATTTTTCGTCTCCGGTAAAGTATGTGATGTTAAGCGTTTCACGTCTGGTGTCTCACGTATACGGTGGGACACCAGAGTAGCGACTAGCTTCTGACGCTTTGTATTTTCCGGGTAGCGTCTCGCATGAAGCGGCATGTTTATATCGTGTCTCGACCTTCGTTTTCGGTCGATGTTTTTGCTTATCGCGGCTAGCGTATGACTTCATCCATCTAGAGTCTCGGGTCTTTAATTTCGCGCTTAACATGTAGTTAATCTCGTTTAGTGTCGCATTCGCCGTCTTGCGTGTTTCGTGTCACGTTTAGCTTACCGCGTCTACGATTTAAGTCTAGCGTCCTGCTTCTCGAAACAAGCGCCTATCATCTAGCGTGTCGTGGCTAGTGTGTCTTGTATAGCGTATAGTATATCTCATTTATGGTTTAGCATATATACTCTTACATATAGTGGCTTACGTCTAGTGTCTCGCCACAAGCACCTTAATTCAAGCATCTTACGATTCAGATCTCTGTGGTTGCGTTTAGCGTCTAGCGCCAATGGTGTTGCGTTTTGCGCCTCGCTTAGAACGTGTTGCATCTAGGTTACGTTTTGTAAATTTTGTGTAACGTAACGCGTCTCGGATTTAATGGCTAGCAATAAGCGTCTTATGTGCGGCATCTAACGTTTACGGCGTGCTACTCACGGTCAGCGTCCACCGTGTTTAACCTCTTGCGTGTAGCGTCCTCTATCATGCGGGATGAGATTACACTACACTTGCTTCTTGACTCACGATTAGCCTCTCACGGAAAACGCATCACGACAAGCGTCTTTTGCCTAGCATATCTAGGGTAACGTCTTGAATATACCGATTTTCGTATTACTTTTCGCGTCTAGCTTCTACCGTCTAGCGTTGAGCGTATAGTGTGTCGCGTCTAATACTTGGCTTCTAGCTTCTAGCGTCTCGCGTCTTTACTTCCGAGTAATGAATCTACCGTGTGGCGTTTAGAGTTAACTGTGCAAAAGTAATGCATCATGCAACTCTCGTGTAGATTTTCATGTCTTGCGACAAGCGCCAATCGTGTGGCGTTCGGCGTCTGCCATCTAACGCCTTGCGCTTAGCGTTTCTCTTCTAGCCTCTTACTTCTTGCGTGTTAGGGTTATCGTATCATCAAACATCTAACTTCTCTTGTAAAGCGTCTTCCGTTTTTCGTGTAGCATCTAGCGTAAGGCGTTTGCGGCTAGCATCTCTCAACTAACGTCTACTAAATTTTTATTTAGCGTCTAGGGCCTAGCGTGTCGCGTCTAGCGTCGTGCAGTTTTCGTCTCCGGTGTAGTATCTGACGTAAAGCGTTTCACGTCTGGTGTCGCACCAATGCCGTGCAACACCAGACTAGCGACTAGCTCTGGTGCTTAGCGTCTCCCACGTAGCGTCTTGCATTAAGCGCCTTGCGTCTATCGTGGCCTAACCTACATTTAGTGTTGATCTTCAACCACCTAGTGTGTAGAGTCTAGTGTCGTTAATTTCGCGTATAGCATGTAGTATTGGCACACAGCGTCGCATTTACCGTCTTTCGTCTATCGTGTCGTGTTAAGCATCCCTTCTCCATCATCCAGTTGCGTCTAGCGTCTCGCAACTAGCGTCTAGCATCTAGCGTCTCAGGTATAACGCACAGTAAACCTCATTAATTGTTTAGCATATATACTTCTTCATGTAATTGCTCAGGTCGAGCGTGAGCAATTACATGAAGAACGTCGATGTCTAGTCTCCGTTTCGCTACAAGCGTATTTTGTAAACTACGTAGCGATTCGCAGCGTCTAGTGCCAATCGTCTTGCGTCTAGCGCCTCGCTTTGAACGTTTTGCTCTTTTATTTTTTGTAACGTAACGCGTCTCGCGTTTAACACCTAGCCTCTCACGTGTAACATCTATATAGCGTGCACGGTTCGCTACTCCCGCTTAGCGTCTACCGTCTTTTATCCGGCCTTAGGACCTAGCGCATTGGGTCTAAGCTTTCGAGTGTAGCGTCCCGAGACTCGCGTTTCTCTTGTGTCGTTACCCGCGTCTAGCGACTCACACATTTTGTTCCACGTAAATAGTGTCCTAAGTAGCGTCTGTTACCTAACTTCTCTAGGGTAATTTTTCTTGAATATACCGACTTGCATCTAGTGTTTCTTATCCAGCTTCTACTTCTTCTAATTCTATTTAATGATTAGGACAGCCTATGGGAATTCCGTTTGGACATGCATTAAGCTAAATGACAATTCCTATATCTGCATGGAGTAGAGGATTCACTTTTGGACAACTTACCCAACACTTGCTTCCGATATAGTCAAGGGGTGTAATTGCAAGACTCAAACCTTCAGTACAGAATGATTACCCTATTCCCTGTATATGATACCACCGGGTACGTATGACTTACTTGTCTGCATCCAGAAATTCTTGTGTCCCTTTTACTTCTGCACCTCGAAGTCCATAATTGCCCAAAACGATATACTTTGAGATTGAATTAGGGACGAAGAATAAGTTCCTGACTTCGTTCGCGACTAGCGTCTGTTGCCTAGAATCTCTAAGCTAGGGCCTCATATCTAACTTCCAAAGTTTCGTGTATCGCGTTTAGCGTATTCCTTCCATAAATTAGTTTCTTGCTTGTCACGTTTTTAATCTCGTTTCAACCATCTATTAGCTTGCACTTAGAATCTTACTTATAATACCTTCCGACCTAAATGAATCCTATAGAGACTCGCGAATCGAATTTCTACTCTAGCGTCTAGCGTAAATCATCTACCATTCGCGGCTAACGATTCCCCTCTAACGTCTACTCGCTTCTTATCAAGCATCTAGGGCTTAGCGTTTTGGCTCTAGAATCACTTTTCTATAGTCGCGCATTTACGTCACGAATATTGTCTAACGTCTAGCGGCTCATGTCTAGTGTGTCGTGTATACGCGACACACTAGACGTGTGTGTGGCGACTAGCTTTTGCGCTTTGCGTCTCTCGTATAGCGTCTCGCATTAATGGTTTTGCGTCTAGCGGCTCAAGGCTTACGATTGGCCTTGATCTTTTCGATTATCTCGTCTAGAGTTATCTAGCCTCCACCATCTAGTGTGTAGTAGCTCGCGTTTAGCGCCTTAGGTCTGAAATCAATCGTCTGGTGACAAGCGACCCCAGAATCGCGTACACGGTGCCCCGACTAGCGTCTGTAGCCTAGCATCTCTATGCCAGCGTCTCATGTCTAGCGGCTCGCGTTTAGCGTTTTGTGCCTAACGTCTAGCGTCTGGCGCTAAGCGATTCGTGTGTCGCGTCTAGCGTATAGTTTCTAGCTTGCCGCGTCGCGTGTTTTGCATCTATATGCTCCCGTATATTATCAAAGGTTTTTAGGTCTTGCGTCCAATCTCAATAGTCTAGCATCTAGCGTCGCGGATTTCGCGTACAGTGTGTAGCGCCTTGTGTTTAGGTCCTATTTTTTTTGGTCGATCGTCTGCCCTCTCGAATTTTACCCGTATTGCGTCTAACGTCGCGAATGTAGCGTCTAGGCAAAGGCACATCATTTTGGTAGAGTAAGCTAACTTCACTAACGTCAATGCTCGTATGTTTCCCCTAAGGGTGATAAGAATTTTCAGCAGTGGGTCAATTATCTCGACTGCCTATGGAGCTGGAAATTTCCTTTGTACATGCATTAGGTCAATGCCATTCCCTATGTATGCATGTAGTAGAGGATTCACTTTTAGACAGTCTTTTTCCAATATGTAACTATATTGGACTGTAATTTCAAGGCTCCCAATTTAAGTGTGCAATAATTACCGTATTCCCAGAATATAATTATACCGCCATCGAATAACTTAGAAGTCTGCATCCAGATATTTTTGTGTCGTTTTGCTTTTGCATCCCAAAGTCCATAATTTCCCAATATAATATAGTTTTGTGTTTGAATTAAGGACCAATAATAAGCTCTTAAGATTAATAGATTTAGTGAAATACTCTAGTGGGAAAAATCAGAGATGGCAAAACTGAAACGTTTCGGTTTCTGATACTCATTGTTCTTCGTGGCCGTAAGAAGTACGCATATAAATGTAGAGTAAATACTCGTAATGGTTGATCCTAAATGACCATCCAGTATGGGTAACAGAGGTATTTTATTTGGTCGGTTTGGATATTGATTTCCTAACGGAAGAGAATGCAACTCAGATCATTCCCGTGAGTAATGCCTTAAGTTTGCATCATTATTTGAACGTATAAAGGGATTCAGATGATAATTGGTGCATTTCAAATTTAGGACGTACAGTCGTATCCTTCATTGTTCATACGACTTGGAGAAAAGAAAGAGCTGGAGGCATTTCATTTCTGAATGAACGCTAAACAATGTAAGATATGGTTTATGCTAAAGTTGATATTTCAGGTTTTGGTATACGTTAACTTAAGATTGCTTTCTATGAACTTAGTTTTTCCATTTTAGTCGATCCACATCTTACGCAGTGTGATTTATCTAACCTTCTTTACCAATAACGTCTGTACAAATCCCATTAAATGAGAATAATTAGCTTTAGGTTCACATAAAGCTTGATGCGGATATAGTTTAGTTGTGTCAGGGCTTGTTCCCCAAGTAAATGAAGATGTGTTGAGCTAGCATCTTACCATTCCATTAAATAAATCTGTTCTCATCATGTGATAATTTATAAATGATTTGCGGTTGCAGTCATGATCCGTGGGAAATCGTTTATAATATATGAAAGTTTTGTCGCTTTATTGTTTAAAGTCGATGAAACTTGCCGTAGTTGACAGTGTCAGTCTCGCCTGTTTGATTTGGAGATTGATTTATTTCGATTTGCAAATAGCTACACAAAGGAATGTATCGTGAAACCGTAATTAACCCCTATTAAAAAATACAAGAAAAATAAAAATAGACAAATCAATGTAAGTTTTTCCTTCTGGAGCACCGTATAACTTTATATATTTGTCCATTTATGTAACATGCGATTCATGCTCTTTTTGAGGTGACCACATAAGGATTGAATTTCCACCTTTACCTTCAGTGTGTGTGTGATAGTGTGTGCGCGGAGTGCACTCCAGAGTGAATGTTGAATGACGTTTTGCATGTAATTCATCCTTGCACGAATCTTTCTTAACATTACTAGTACTAACCTACATACTAAACTTTGCATGTGTAACATTATTATATGCTTATGTGTAGCTAGTGATCATTAAGTGTTCTGAATGATTATAATGTGGAAGGTAGTGGTGGAAATTCAGTCCAATTCCCTTAGTTATAAAAATCCGCGAAAATTATTCACATAGTTTTCCCTTGGCTGTGAGTTATGACCAAAAGTCAAGCGGGTTAATAATGAATCCTTGCTGATAATGACAAGTTCTCATTCCTCTTGAAAAATTGAGTGCCAACATCTCGGAGGTAAAGTAGAAAGCGAGATCAAACTGGCAATTGCAGAGATTGTAGTAGGTGGCACTAAAAGCTTAGGAATGAGTCATTCCGTCTTAGCTCTCTCAACATTCTTTTTAATTACAATGAGGATTTCATTTCAAAGCTTGGTATCCTCATTCTGCATTAGTAATTGAATAAGAAAATTGAATACTCATTTTACCCCCCTTTCCTCTGATAGAATACTTTCTTTGTTGCTAGTTAGCCTTTGAAATTATTTTCTCAAGGCATGTTCCGAATTCACCTTTTTAATCATCTAAGGTATCAGAGCTGGCTTTTCACGGTCTTAGATAGCATCTTAGGAGATGTTCTGTGCAAATTTGCTTTTGACATAGAGAACAGGGAAGTAAAAATACGCGCGGAACCTGATAAACGTTTTGGTGGGTAAAGGCTTTCAATCATCAGAATGAGGGGTCGAATTAAATCTTTTTTGATTCATAGCATTCCTTAACCCTGCTTTGTAATGCAGCCATTAACCCATTAATGCCCAGATGTATCTTAAGATACATTGTAGTTTAAAAATTCGTCACACATTCAAAACATATTATTTTTCTACCATTCGAGTGAAAAACTACTTAGAAACCCTTTTCCTATCTGTACATGGGCAACTTTGTCTTTTATGATGGGAATACTGTTACAGCCTGCAGATTTTTACCACCCGTGTACCTACCCTTCAGTTTGTGCTTGGAGACGACTGTGTTCAGATGTAAGTATCTTCTTCAAAATTTTTCGTTGCTTTTATATTTATTATTCTAATTCGACCTTAATCTTTAGAGAATTCATAGTAATTTTTTAGGATTAAAAAAAAATTTTTCATTCAATAATTTTTTGGAATTAATTTTGGACGTATCTAAAGATACATCTGGGCATTCGTGAGACTAAAATGTTTTTTCCTCTTTCAGATATTCCAGTTTATTTTGAATTTGAAGAAATCTTTCTATCATATCATATTGGCGGCGATTCCTCAAAATGTAAGTTATTCTAACTCATTCATTTACATAAATACCCTGCAAGCCGCCTTTCGGCGTGTGGCAGGGGGTGTAGTAACTCATTAGGTGAATCATTGCTTTTTAA
>KZ309573.1:54567-65681 GCA_000376725.2 Ladona fulva
TCAATATTATTTTGAATTACAATGAGGATTTCATTTCAAAGCTCGGTATCCTCATTCTGCATAAGTAATTGATTAAGAAAATTGAATACTCATTTTACCCCCTTCCCTATGATAGAATACTTTCTCTGTTGCTAGTTAGCCTTTAAAATTGATTTTCTCAAGGCATCTTCCGAATTCACCTTTTTAATCATCTAAGGTATCAATGCTGGCTTTTCACTGTCTTAGATAGCATCTTAAGGGATGTTCTGTGCAAGTTTGCTTATGACATAGAGGACAGGGAAGTAAAAATACGCGCGGAACCTGATAATCGGTTTGGTGGGTAAAGGCTTTCAATCATCTGCATAACGTGTGCTAAATCGTGTTTTTTTTTAATTCTAAAGAATGAGGGGTCGAACGAAATCTTTCTTGATTCATAGCATACCTTAAACTTGCTTTGAATTGCAGCCTCTAAGAGCCTTAAAATTTTCTCATGGCACCTATCTCCATAGTTAGTCGTTATTGGTAAATTTAAATGGAAAGCAATCACGGGGATGGGTTTGACACATATTTAAGTCAGACACCCTTGGTGATTCAAAATTTGGAAGCTATCATTACCAATTGCCTGATCGTTTGTAAAGTAGTCATCTCATTCAGGGGCATGCTGTGGCATTACGCGGTAATTTTTTGTCGTTATCAGTTCTCTGGCATCAATACTCGTAGTTAACTCCGCCAATCCTAGAAAGTAGATGTTGCTTCGTTTTATAGTAAATAAATGATGTCACCGGCTCTTTTTTTCTCCCTAACTAACTAATTCTGCTTCTTACGAATTCCGTTAACTTCTTAGAAAGGATAATGTGCAGGATTGTCTGTCACTGCTAAACCCGTTTTTGGGCATCGCCGTGTCCAAAGGACCACACATCGTGATTAGACTGTGATGCTTCCATTTAATCAGGGTAAATTCATGGTTGTCAATGATAAAATAATTGTAAAGTAACAACCTTCCAGAGCTGAATATATCCCTCGGGCATAAACTTTTAGATTACTCGAAACACAATAATGCTCCTCTTACCTCCCCACTGTATCGTATATATATCGTCGAATGGATTAAGTTGCATTCTCGTTTCCTTGGGTATAAATGTTACGTTAACTAAGTATGAGACATTTTAATGGAAGACGAAATAAGTAGTTATGAGAATCAATAATTATGTATCCTAGCTTTCAATTACATATTTTGTATCAGTAGTACATCTTGTGGGATAAGGGTGGGGGATTTAATATCGAGAGACATTCAGCTGCAGGGTGAGGTTATATTTCAGTTAAGATTGTCTGCAATTGTCTGATTGGCGGCATGTAAAAGGAAATAATTTTTCTACAGCTTCACATGATAAATGAAAATTAAAATCTCAACTCACTTGTCTAATATCTTAATGATTTAATTGATATAGCAGCTATTGAGATATTCCTTAATCCTAGAAGGACCGCGCTGGTCATTTGACCCCAAATCCGAGTTAACATCAAAAATCTTGTTTTGAAACATTTTCACTTTGTTTATTACCAACCCAAAAATTATATGAAAAAAGAAAAATTGTGTTAGAACCGTTGGGGATTTTTTACATTATATTACACTTAGAAGGATGGGAAGGGTTCATTTGTCCCCTACCGTATTTTAACATCCCAAATTTGAAAGGAAATAATTGAAAATGCTTTCGTATAAGAAATATTTAAGGAAGCATACACATAATAAAAAGTTGTTGGGACAAGAAATGGGGCTCTAAAATATTTTCCAGTACTATGCCCAGTGATCGATTTTTGAACATCATGAAACATTTACGATGTTATTCTAGAGTAACACGGGGTAAAGTTTTAAGAGAAGATAAAATTGCTTTGGCCTCTGAAGCTTGGGATTAATTCATTAAAAATTCTTGAGCCTGCTACAATCCAGGCGAAAGTGTAACAACCGATGAACAGTTACATCCAATGAAATGCAGATATCCATTCATACAGTATATCGTAAATAAGCCTGATATATTCGGGATAAAGTATTGGTTTCTAACAGATGTGGAATCTAATAATTGCTCATCTAATAAAATGCAAATAAGTATTTAGAAAGGAATGAAAATTTCCAGGGGTCTAATGATCCCTTCCCTTCCTTCTAACAAGGAGAAGCTGTCACTTTTTTCCGGGGATTTTGATGAAACTTTTTGTGGTGATAGAAAAGAAAAGGTGTAATGGGGTTCGTGTGAATGGGCTTTAGTTTAGCTGCAATTTTTAATTGATTATTGGTAATCGGAGTATAGGCAACCCTGAAATACACCTCCTTGCCCGCCGATGTACCCACAGTTTGGTAGAATTTTTTTCATTTTCTTTTATTATATTTACATTCTTTACTTCCTTATGGGCACTAGTATGTACATTAGCCTATAAATTAATTGCCAAAAATACACAATACCCAAAGTGTACCTCTGTATGCAGGAAGCTGGGGGAATTTTTGGACCTTAGGCGAAGAAAAATGTTACAGCATTAGAGGAAATATTTAAGAACGTTTCAGTGACATCCTCGAAATCAGGAAAATTTTCCGCAAGGATTTTTGAAACATTTTTAAAAAGTGCGGTGAATCCATACCTCTCCACTAATCATTTTTCATTAATTGTGGATTCATGTGGTGGCCAAACAAACTCCACAATCTATGCCAATATTCATTTTAAAAATAATTCCACAGAAATGCATGTCAGCCTTGTGATGGTTATTTTTATAGACAAGTTAAAATTTTCATCTCAAGGTTCATCTCACACTATTGTTATCTCGTTCAAGAGGAACGAGAGTTTAGTTCCCGAGAGGACGGAATCCGCCTTCATTCGCTTGTGCATAAACAAATCTCTTCCTCAAGATTTAGAGACATGTTAAAGTATGCCTGGTATGCGTCTCAACTTTCAGAGACAAGAATTTCTTTCGAAATGTGCATCAGGTATGCTTCCCTGATGATGTTAAAACGAACAAACTGTGCTTTTGGAAGGCAATGTTTTTTGAGATGTTCTTGGTGCAATGAATATTTGTGTTACTGCTGTTTTTATGACAACTTTCATCCTGATTATTGCCAAGGAGTGTAGTTTTCTCATTTACTGTGATAAGACTAATGGATATTTAAAATCCTACTACTTCATACAGTTTTGTTTACTTACTAAGTTAAATTTCATCAACTAATTGAGGATAAAATGATGTTAATATTAGATCTCTGTTTTATTATTTCTGGATTGCAGCTATTAATTCACTTTAAATATCCTCTTCATCAATAATGGATTAATAAAGAAAGATTGTTTATTTAAAAATTGTACACAAAATTCAAAGAACTTTTCATTTATTGAAATGGCTTATAGTTTATACTGAAGATGGAAGAGTGGGTGACATACGTAGAAACCCATTAAATTATGGGAAGAGTCTCATTGAGACCTGAGAAACCTAAGGAACTGGGCTCAAACAGATATGTGCACATTTATGGCACCCGCACAGTTACGCTCCAGTCATTGGCTCTGCGGTCCCTCTTTAAACGAAGTAGATTTCTCTTAAAAAGTGAGCAAGCTCTTGTTTTCAAATGCAGGACGTTTTTCTTCATAGAGTCCAACATATTTGGGGAAATGATAGAGTTAAGTTTCGTACAAGTGCAGAGGCGACTTCGAGTAAGATCCTATGTCCGGAAAGTTCCCCCATATCTGCCAGGGTGTAGTTGAAACTGATTATTTATCACTCAACAAACAATTATGAAGTATCTACTGATTGATTTCGTTAAATTATTCTAATAAATAACCACTATTCATAATTATGATATCTTAAATAATTCGAAGGAAATTCCTTTTGCGTTCTCAAAATAGTCGTTAATTTTGATAAGTGATTGATTGCTGAGGTACATGTTCCCAGAAGTGTATAGTCCAGTTTAGTATGAAAGTTTTTGCTACAATTTTTCAAATTGTACAAGAATTCAAAAGTATTGAATATAAATTTCATCTTCAAATTGGCATTTAAAAAAAATAATACACAAGGATGAAAAGTAATTGTATGATTGTTTCGTAAAGGTTTATTGGAAGGGGCTCTCTAGTCTCAATTTACCCAATAAAGGCATTTTAATTGCATTGTATAAAATGGGGATTTGTTATTATTTTGGTGAATACATTAAATAGTCTTTATACATAATAGGATCTTTACAATAGTTGATATGAATAATCTATACATTAGGCAAATTAGTTAGATCCTATGCAATCTATTTTTCTCTTTCTTCCTTGTTGAATATTTCTGCATAATCATGGTATCGTTTCTGTTTTGGTGGCTGTCTATTCTCAATCCTTGGCCTGGTGTCCCTCCATGGAGTTCTTTCTTATTCCTTGTTCTGCTGTGGTGTGGAATTCTGCTGTTGGTCCAGTGGCTGCTGGTAATAATTGGTTCTCGGTGGTCATTTGGTTATGAAAAATGAAGTAAAGAATAATTAGGAATGTACATGTGAATTTCTATACTTAACTACACCTAGAGCGGGTTTGAATTTACATTGAATGACAATTTCTGGATTTATTCACTCAATAAATTGCTTGAAATATGGTATATCTAATAGGGGAATGAAAGTTAGATTGAATTGCTACTTTGATTTAAGTTATCATGGTTGAGGATGATAATGATAGGTGAGTATACATAGTGAATCAATTCATATTGTCTGTATGATAAGGGCAGAGGTGTAGCCAAGGAGGTGGCTTTGGGGGTTAAAGCCCCCTCCATGAAAACAGAGCAAACTATAAGCAAGATTATGGTCTGTCTATAGAAAGTTCTGAAATGCACTATGTATACAGGGGAGGATGTGGGAGTAGCAGTAATAAAACTTGGAAATAGCATAAAAATATTTTTATGCAATTTTATGGAATGCAGCTGTGGAACCCTACCAAAAGCAATATATTTTTATTTATTGGTAATTCTCCTAAAAAATAACTGCTTTATAAGTTATGGTTACACAAAAAGAAATTAAAGAAAGAGTAGAAATGGCTTTCATCAAGATGAAAAGGTTATTGACAAGCAAGTTGGATATGAAATTGAATAAGAGGTTGATGAAAATCTGTTTGGAATGAGTTTTTGTATGGATCTGAAACGTGGATGATTGGGAAAGCGGACAGGAAGAGAATAGAAGCATTTGAAATGTGGATATGGAGAAAAATGGATGGTATAATTTGGAGTGATGAAGTAAGAAATGAGGAGGTCCTGCAGCGCATGGGAGAAGACAGAATATTGATGGATATTATTAAGAAACGGCAGAGAAACTGGATTGGACGTTTCCTAAGGCATGAAGGACTATTAAAAATGGCAGTCGAGGGAGCGGTGGAGGGAAGGATGAAGTGAGGGAGAATGAGAAGAAAGCTTTTGGAAGAAGAAAAAGGAAGAGAAGGATACGCAAAATTTAAAGCTAAAGCCTTGGGAAGAAAATTATTTTAAAGCCAATTATGCCAAGGACCTGCCATTTGGCAGAGAATGAATGATGATGATGATGGTTACACAAATGCATATTAAAGTTGATATTAGTAACTAAATCTTCACAATGGTTAATTTTTCATTACAAATGACATTTATAGCACCTCAGTGATCTCAAAAATATCTGTGGAGGATTAACTTATAAATTTACTACAAAACCAATGCGAGGAAAAACATTGAATAATTAACTAAAGAATAACTGTAGCTTGGAACAACAGACTCACTCATTAATTGAAATAAAAAAAGTGGAATATAAATGTGACTGCTGAAATATTCAGAGTTGCACATGCTGCTGTTGACTCCCAGGGTGTATGCATAAATATAAATATTTTGTCATTTATTGAATTTTTGGCCGAAGTTATTCCAGTCCTAGGCAATTTTGTGTTTATGTAATGGCTTTGAAACTACCCCTGCATGGCCAAATCCTGCATAAGTCCCTGGATCAGGGAATATTTAATTATTCCCTACTCTAGTCCTGAATCCCCTGTTATTTCCTCTATTTCTTTGGAAATGGCAGGAATCCCAAAATTGGGATGAGGTGGTGTGGCATAGGAATAAGGGTGCAGATTAATGGGTGTGGTACTGGGAGGGAATAAAATATGAGTTGAGTAGTATTTGAAACTCGTGCTACCAAGGGGAGTTTGAGTTTTTGATGTTTGGGTAGGGGAAAGATAAAAGTGAGAGGATCTGTTGTAGGTTGCTGATAAGGTGGTAGGTCATCCACCTTATCATGGTTTTGGCACTTAGCTGGTTCTTCCTATGGAGGACTAGTTCCCTCCCAGGAGGCTGTGGATATTCTTCCCAGCTTGGGTGGACTGAGGCAACATTGGCGATGACCCTCAGGATGTGCCTTTCGGTTGAAGCAATCTTCTGTTTTCCTCTGGACTTTCATGGATGGCTTGATGCAGGCCTTTCAGTGAGAGGAAGTAATTCAACTGAATAGTAACACCTCAGAACTCACCATACATAAACATTAATCTACATATAGTTAGAACATTGGTGGTGATATCAACAGTGGATTAAATTTGTGTTTAAAACTTTCTTTGTTACTGTGGTCTTATTGCTTGAATTTACATATGTTTTGAATTTTTGGATATAATGTTTATTAATATTACTTTTGGTGGCTATGGTTAAAGGTACTGCATGTAATAGGTATTATTTCCTTAGTACCTCTTTTAATTCGGGAAGGCGAAGTATCTGATAATGGTAACAAAAGGTGTGCAATATAGAACCTTATTATATTTGTGACGTTCTTAAAAATAAAAAGAACACAATGATATGGAGCAATTACTTAAAGAAATTGGAATTACTTTATTTGGTCTTCTATATTTGGTCCATATTTTGATTCCTGTAAGATCTTCCCTCATCTGGAAGTTGTATGACTACTTTGTCAAGAAGACCTTGTAATCTATGATAAAAAGGTAAAAATTACTTGTTTGTCATAATGTACATACATTTTGAAGAAAGGAGCATGTAATGCTGAAAGAGTGATAAAAGTCCCAAGGAGAAACGAACATGAAAAAAGTCTGACTGGGAGTCCCAAACGGCATGGAGAAACGTTCTGGTGGAATAGCTCAATGGATAGAGCAACCGACCGGCAATTGGGAGACCCAGGTTCGACTCCCGGTTCCGTCAGACTTTTTTCATGTCCGTTTCTCCTTGGGAATTTTCCTAGATGCACGACTTATCGTGCCAAGTAATCTTACCCTTTTCCTTGAGTGAGAAAAGGTCAGATATACAATGTATACCTTGGAAAATGTTGACGTATTAGTAAGGGGACCACCTATGTTCCATTACTACTTTACTAGTATAAATTAATAGTTGTGTATACAAATCTCTTCATATCTGAGATCAAGGAGAAATTGTAGTTAAAATAACTCCTGTCATAAACATAAATTACAAGTAATAAAACTGAGCCAAATTCTGAGGACTTATCTTTAAACATATTGTGACCACATATAGATATTTCCCTCTTATAGCACCATAGGAATCTCCTTAAGAAACAATAGGTGTATTTGTGATGGAATATTCACAGGTAAAGTGACCTTGATTTAAATTATCAAATAAATTAATACTAAACCTTTTATTGCCCTTTTTTAATTTTCTGATGTGTGCATTTTGTTTATAAATTTCGGCCTTCATTTCCTGAATTTCATTTGTTTCTTTTTTTCTTCCTTTCTGCCCTTCCTGCTCTTCTCTCAGAATGTTTATCAAATCTAAACAAAACATTTTCATTAGTCAATTCGCATTGATTTAGGATAATTAGGAAGGAGAGAAAAATCTTTGTACAATCAGTATTTTGGTGCAAATATTTAACTTAATAAGAACACATTAAAAAAAGATATTGTTTTACTTTAGAATGAACTATAACATTTTCATATATTGGCCATTATATGCAGTTTATAGGCCATATAGTTATAATGTATAGATATAGGAAACATTTTCTACTTTTAAAGGATTAACATTTAAAAAGATGAAGATTGATAAAAAGCTGTTTTCTTAATCTGAAGGGGTGAGAGTATGATCATCTAATATTCAACTTGTCACATAACTTGGTAAATATGACACATAACTTAACAACTTAAACAACGACTGGATAGAAAGTACGATATTTGAGAATTTTTTCTGGTAGTGAGTGAGAAATATAATTTCAAAATAAACTAGTGCAATAGAATAATAATTACCAATAAGTATCTCCAAATCCATCCCTATATCTTCTTTTCTAACTCTTGACTCCTCCCTTTCCTTTTCCCGAGCTTCCTTTAAATCATCTAATTCTCTACCAAGAATGGCAACTTTCTCCTTCTCCCGCTTCAACTCAGTTTTCAGTGACTCGTTGACCTTCTCTGATTTATGAAGTTTTTGAGCCACTGCTATGCTCACCCATGTCAGTTTTTTAATCTCTGCTTCTCTTGAATTTTCTTTATCCATCTTCAACTGTTACAGGATGAAGAATTAAAAATGGCATTAAATAAAACATCAATTAAATCAGCAATAATTTACGCCAAAAGCTTATAATTTTGATTTATTTCTCTGAAACTACCTTGAATGGAAGTGTACAAATAAGGGGAAGAAGAAGGTGATAAACCTTGGACATGCATAAACAATTCCCCCTCTGGTGGTACTCTTTCATCTGCACATTAATGTTCCTAGTCCAGAATCTTTCAGAGAAACCAGTTATTCCATGTGAAGAGTATGAAGGCAGTATAATAACTGAATGTTTTTTTTTAATACTGGTAGGTGAATGAGCAGCTTGTTGCTTAAATACTTTATTTTTGACTTATCTCCTTTCCCCAAAAGGAAAATTTGATATCCTGGTAACAAATTTATTTTCAATCAAATACCATTGCTCAGCCTAATGCCTTACTGAGATTTTTAAAAATACTTTTTTGAGAAAATCGTGCATCTCCGTCACATTTCTTCCAGATACAAATTTCAAAAAATTAACCAGTCCTCCCTTTGCAGCCTTTAGTGATAATAGCTCCCACCTTGCACAGGCTTTTGCTTCATTAGCTGATCTACAAAAAAGGTGTGAAGTGGTGATTTGCTAATCTCTAACTTTGGGGGAAGGATTTTTTTTAAGCTCAAATCCTAATGCATCACAATGATTTTCATTTAAGTTGTGTTGTTGAGTAACAATCGATTCAAAAAGAGTGCCAATCAAATGTATTTAACAAGCTTTCATTTCTCTACTGCAACATTCACTGTCATGGACCATTTTTCCCCTTTCTTGAAAATTGTTTATCAGTTATAGTATAGTATTTAGAAACATAGTTCATCAAAAGTCGTCCAAAAACCAGTGATGTGATGAAGCTAGAATGTTCGGAGAATTGCCCTGGTTTGGTGAACCAATTTTTAAATCTCTCAGATACCAGGTGCATAAGAAAGATTCCCATTGAAGATTGCAATTTGCTTGCTATGAGGATAATATAATTTAGCTGTGTGTGGTTAGATGTTCAGTATACATATGCAAAGAAAGAAATAAGTTCCTAAACAATGTATTCCCTCTGTTGCTTAAAACTGGCGTGCATCTTACAGGCAGTGGGTATGAATAACAAACACAAATTCAGAGGATAACTTTAAAATTTGAAAATGATAAGACAGATAACTTAAGATAAGAGAAGGATAACTCAATGAGCTCTTAGGTAAACTATGCATAAAAGTAAAATATTTTACTGCGTAACCCAGTGCTGCATAATTTTGCTTCTTATGTATAATAACTAATGCTAATGACATTCACAACAATAATGACATACGTTGTATCCTTTGAGTGTATATCCTTTTTTAGGTTTCCATTTCTCATATCCTTCTTCATCCCTTTCTTTATTGGTGGAGGGAGTCTCTGGTTTTATTTCAGTTTTAAGCTGTTAGAATAGATCTTGTAAGTGAAATCAACAAAATTAAGTATTCACAAAGGTGAATGGAAGATATTACAAATATATTGGACAAACTTCCATCAATAGGTTATTATTGCTTTACCTTCACTGTGAAAATAATGAAATGCTTAGAGATTTAGGCTTTCTCTAAAATTTTCTGATAGGAAAAGTAAACATTTGTAGACAAAATGACCTGTTCCACTACTCTATCTTACTCTGAGTTTCCACGTTGGGTTGCAAAAAATTGATAAATGGAGAGAATAAAAAACAACTGTTACTTACTTGTTCTTCTCTCACTATTTCTTCTGCTTTTGTATTTGTTTCAGAAGATAGTGCCACTTGAGACTGTAAAATTTTTATCTCTGTTTCTTTGGACATCAACATTTTCTTAGTAGATTCTAATTCTTTGGTGGCATCTTCCAGCCTGTTTTTGTAATAGAGGAAGTCATGATTTCTTGACTGAAACATTAACCAAACAAATAAACAAATTAGAAAACAAAGCCTACTTTTATCAATCCAGATTTAGAAAAAACAAATGCTATATTTGTAATGTAAAACTTACAGCTTGTTCAACACTTATGCACAAAAATTGATTTAAGCTAGGTAAAAAAATATGCATTCAGTGAATTGCATTGCAATGAGAATACTCTTTTTTTATCTGCAGACAAAGAAAAATAATTGTGTGGCTTTTGAATTTCATGAGTCATATTAGACCATAGTACTAGGAGAAATTTCCAAAATGCACATACTTAATACATTCCTTTACTAATTCCCCATTCCCTGTTCATAAGCCTGGGCTAATGGACCAAATTCTATTGCCTGAAAAGTGTATGTAAAATGCTAACTCAGAAGTAAGAGACTCCCACTCCACACAATTGAATAATAGTATATTTGAGTTACATAGTGAGCCAAGATATGGTTCATTAGCATAACTCAAGAAATGTCTGTACTTGAGGTACACATACATCCAGTTCTTGTGACACCATCTTTGTCATTGCTAGAGATTCTTTAAACTTGGCTTTGTAAACATCCAGCTCCATTTTTAATATTGCATTTTCTGGAACAATGTCTTTTTTCAATGGCTGTAAATGTACATAAAATACTGCTTTAAAACAAGTGACAATCTATGAACACAACTGCACAATAGCAAATTTGAGTTAAACAGTGAGCCAGGAAACGGTTCATTTACATAACTCGAGAAATTTCAGTACACATACCTCCAGTTCCTCAGATAACCGCTTCGACACTGCCAGGGATTCT
>KZ309574.1:4541-25554 GCA_000376725.2 Ladona fulva
ATCTTATATTTTAGAACTATAACTCAAAATATATTAATCGAAGCACACATCCACTCAAACTCAATGCATTTTGAGGTGAAATTCATTCACAAATATCACCATGAATTAATTTTAAAATGTCTCTAACTTTTGCTTAAGCACGCTTATTGTGGAGGATCAGTAAGGAATCATCAATTTACACTTACAGAAACGGAAGAAATTAAGAAATCAAACGCACTAACTCACAAATATCACAAGACCGACACACAATGTAATTAAACCAAAGCAACGAGCCCATCGACTATAGCGGAATAACTAGAGCGATGGATTGGTTCTTTTAGCCATGAAAGTAAGGGCGTATACGAATAACTCGTTCTAAGTAGGGAATGTCTGAGTAGATATCGTACATGTCATCTGACCACTTTCAAGGTTCCCTAAACGAAGGAAATTAAAAATGGGGCTAATGACACAGCCAGCCATTCATACTAGCTAGCATCTATACTTCTATTTGATTATTCCATGGCTCAAAAGGGTTGTTAGGAGTTCAAGGTCGCTAACAAGGACAAACTCAAGGAAATATGCTATAACGAAAATAGGAACTCATATCTTAGCAATTTGTCGACGCCGATGGTTTCTCACGATGAATTTCTTAAATTTGGTTCTTTCTGATTCTCTACAGGACAGCAAACCTTCATTGACGAAATTGAAGAATTGAACACATGGCAATTGTTCGATTCATATTTTAAATGCGCCATGAATATCATTATAATATGCTATAAACCGTGGTAATAAAATGTAATAATCGTCCTCTGAGGCATTTATCAGTAGTTTATGCTATGAAAGTTAAGGCTCAAAGCTGTCAGGCTTAACTTTTCAAGGAGTTATCTTATTAAATTTTACCGACTATCTATTTTATCATAGAAAATATATGTGCGTTATATGTCTTTCTACCTGGACCGATCCTAGTTTGCCAAGGTTAATTTTCAGCGATAGAAGAAAACCTACGCAGATATTTCAAAATAAACAGATGAGTCGTTGTAGACTAAAAATTAAGGAGATTTTTGAATTGTCTCTCTGAATAAAATGTACGCACTGAAATATTATACTTCATTACTGCGTATAAAAATAGGTTAATTTTTCAATCGGAAATATTTTATTAAGAAGTTAAATGTTAAATCATCTATAATGGTTTTTCTAAGTGACAAGATACGGTTCATTTACTGCATCTCTAACGAAACATGTTGCGAGTACATGAAGGAAATATTCTAGGAATGAAGAAAGAGAGTATATGAGAAAAGGAATGAGAAATCCTGAACAAATTCAGTTGAGAAACAGGATGGTAGCGTGAGGAATGTGCGTGCGAGCTTATTAGGAAAGTATTATTTGGTTATCAGATATGAACACCGTGAGGTAAGACATCACTTAAGTATCATTGCTATCTTAACGTAGACAATAACATTTTCTTTGGAACCTAAGAATATATAATCATTAAGGTAGCTTAAAATTTAAAATGAAATATATATGAATATTTTTATTTTTGTCGTTGGTTTCTAGATTCACTGAAGAATATGTATTCGGATAACGAACGTTTTAGCGGTTATGTACACTAGAACGCCTTATAACATCGGATAAAAATATTAATAAGAAACAGTTATAGAATACATCGCCAATTACCACAGTGTGATTCCGAAACGAATGATCTCCAATAGCTGTACCTAACTTGGTAACTCACTATGTTAGTGTATGCAAACTAGCGTCTGTGAAAAAAACGCTATTCAGTAATTAAATGACTTAAAGTACTACTGAAATTAAAGAGTAAAAAAAACATTCATTGGGTCTTGGTTAATTAGACGGTTTAAGATGACGGTTTCAGGTTAATTATACCAAACAACCATATGTATGACTCATTTTCGTGCATCTTTGCATGATTAACCGAATTCAGATCAACAATATTTACTCATCGTACCCTTGTTTGGCATTGAATGCCGTGTAAAAATGCTGATAAGGGCATGCTCACACCCTAGGTGGTCCGAAGCCTCGTACGTCCAATCGTGAGCACAACCCTTTATGGAATGATAGTTTAAATTTGCCCGAACTGATGTACGTTCACGTGCAAGAGATCGCACAAATAATAATGCAGTCGTACACATTACTATTAAGCAGAACAAGGAAGTTGATCGTTAAACACACAGAACTTGGAATATCGGAGAATGGGTTAGAAGACGGGGAACACCCGTCACTTGTCTATTCGAGCTATCGAAACTTGTATCACCGGTTACCTAAGATTAAGGGGCTACTGATTGTGAAATACGAATGTGCTCGTTACCGAAAGCGAAGAAGATTCTTCATGTTATTTCAACAATGAAATTCTGCTGATGAAATATACAACCGTTGGCTATTGTAGATGTAAAAAGGCGAAAGCATGACAAAGCAGCATATAACATGTCATCTTTTATTTTTTGAAAAAAAATGGACCAGACCTCGTTTAGGTTCCCTTATCACTTCTGAACCAAATATCGCTAAGAAGTGATAAGCAAGATCGGATAAAGATATGGCGACGTCAAGGAACAAGGCTGTGTTAAAAATATGTCAGCCGTGTATCTTCAATATGGGAATTACTAGTTTAGTTTCAGAAATACTGCGCTCTTAGCCACTACAAATTTCTCATTGAAAAATATATGTTTGCGTCATAATCATCGAATTCTGAAAATGAATCGAGCTCTATTTCCTGAGATATAACTTCCATTTAGGGGAGACATTATGGGGTCATTTGCAGAAGATATTTAGATGCAAGGCAGTTTTACATCCATAATGAATTTCTTAAGACGTAAACCGGGTCAGCCTATATGCAAACCAGATCATCAAGACATCACTCATTATTAAATTATTTCAATATTCACAGTCATTCATTCATTTCGATCTTCAATAGGAATGGTACTCTTCGTTTCTGCAATTGGATCCGTAGAGAATGATATAACGGGGATGGAATGGCTAATACATTCATAACGCTGAATTTTTGGATTAATCCAGTATGGGCCCTACAAACCATTTATAGAATTAGTTTATTTAGAAATTATACAATTCAATGGAAAATTGTATTAATGATGGACCGCATGACTACGATGCGATTACTATTTCAAAAAGAAATCTCTCTCGAAGTTTACATGCACCACATATTTCTTTAATCGATTATTTTCGCGTATCGCGGAAAAAAAAGTTCTTGAATCGATTGTTTCTAGCATCTATTTCTCTGACTAGATCAAAATGATCAGATACAATAAATTGGTCATTCCACTGAGTTCTAAACTCTCATGTTATCAAAACTAATGAGAGACAATAAATAATTGTATTCTGAGCAATAATTTTTCAATGATCGACAATAATGCATATGAATAAGATTTTACCCATAAGTCCATGCAGTTCGGTGTTTCTTTTAAGATTGTCGAAGATTTTAGCCGTTGTTGTTTGAATATTGAGACCATCACGACCTCTAGCCTCCATTTCACGACATGCAATTTCTAACCATTCCTCATTGGACCCTGGTAATCTAGAATGCATGTTTACAGTCTTGCCTCACAAATCAATATATGTAACGATGGAGCATGCGTAAAAACATCCTGAATACATCACGCTTGCTCCACAGGATGAGGAAGGAAGTTAGATTCTAAGGTGAATTAAGACGCATTCAGACCGTAGTAGATTTGAGCATTGCTAGAAGAGCGAGTCTAACGAATAACTCAGGAATATAGTAGCATCCATCAAAGAGTGTAATAAAGTTACGTGAAACATATTTGTCATTACAGAACGTATACCTCTGGAATGGAAATTTCACAAACGCTGTGATATGTGTTGAAGACTTTTTTTATCCCGTTCAAGTATATCGAGTTGTTAAAGTGTATTGCATGTGTTAATCAATGAAGAGATGTGAGCAATTTTGAATAAGAAATTGCGGTCATGAAATTATTTTTTCGAAGTTACATTGCTCTGTACTCGTATGTTTACAGTTTCGGGAAGTGTCTAAAAGTTGAGTGCAAGGCAGCTATAATTAAAAGTCAAACTACGACGTCTTCACGTATATGGATAATGTTTCCGCGTATCTGAACGGAGGGGTGATTATTTCCATCGTGCGCCTTACTTTCTGTAAATGTACATGGTTACATTATCACATATCAAAAGAAAAGAGAGAGAGAGTTAATAGATAGTACTCTTCATCTATCACCTGAAAAGATTTGGTGATTGTACCTATTAGAAGAATGATGGTTTAACTATGCTAGGACCCAAATGTCGTAGACATGGAGCATTACCTACGTAAAAATCTTATTGGTGCTTTTTTTAAGCATTCTGAAGAATTACATCACGCCTTTCAAACGAACACATTGCCGTGGACTGTTGACTATATGTGTCATTATACACCATGACAATATTTGAACTCAAACTGCCCTTTTACCACCTGAGACCGTTGCAGGCTTGCATTTTGAGTGCCCCATTTTAGTTGCGGTTATAAAGCAAGATCCAAGTAGCCGCAGTTTGCAAGCAAAACTACCGGTTGGAAAATCCAATCAGCAAGTTAGCGTTCTCCGTGGCTGCGGTTTGCTAATATATCTCTCACAACACTTCTTTCGGCAAGAATATTATCTTTTTCAAAGGAAGAAGAAAAGGAAGCATTGTTTCCGAGATGTGGATAGGGCTATTCCTAGAAATAGGTGGAAAATCCTGTCAGGTGCCAAGCGCAATATCTTTATGCCTACACGTGTCTTTGTAGTGATTAAAAACTTAACCGTTCCAAATTTCTTTCCTTTCACTCTTCTATGTTGACCAATCGTTGAATCTAGATTTAGAGAAATGTACCAGCATTGAAAACATTAGAAATCAATATGAAAGGAAGGAACCGCAAGACGTGACACAATAGGTTGATAAAGAGATGGAAACCGCCGATTTATCTTTAAACAATTCTTTTGCAATTTTCCATAAGTATATGACGGCATCCCTACAGTAGCATCTACTAGATGTAGAATTTTACACACATAACATAGTGAATGTTCCAAGTTAATCCTTACTTTAAATTTTAATCTTTAATTGAATAAACAGCCTATGAATTTTCCTTTTGACACTTACACCTTATAGATTTGAGCGTTATCCATTGGATGAGGTATTAATATATAAACCCTTAAAAATTAAGAATAGAAAGGAATGACGTTGCAAAATGTTGCATTTAAGAAGAAGAATTTACTAATATGGTTTCAATTTTTTTTAATTAATACCATCTAAGTTTTTGCGTTGGATAAGTATTTATTTTTTGAGGAGAATTATATTCCCAGATTTAACTATGCCTTTGAAAATTTGAAAATTTTAGACTAATGTAAGGTTGAATAATTTTGGAATAACATTATTTCATTTCTTTAAATATTCGCAAAACTATGTCGATATACCTCAGCGATTTAATCAAAAGTCCAAATGGATAATTGCTGGTTTTGACAGACGTCAGACAGAAGATATCGTAAGATTTCTTTAGCAGCTTCGGAATGTTTCGGACGAAAATGATATATCGCACAAATAATAATGCAATCGTACACATTACTATTCAGCAGAACAAGGAAGTTGATCGTTAAGCACACGGAACGTGGAGTATCGGAGAATAGGTGAGAAGACGGGGAACACCCGTCATTTGTCTATTCGAGCTATCGAAACTTGTATCACCGGTTACCTAAGATTAAGGGGTTAGTGATTGTGAAATACGAACCTGCTCGTTACCGATAGAAAAGATGTTTCTTCATGTTATTTCGACAATGAAATTCTGCTGACGAAATATACAACCGTTGGCAATTGTAGATGTAAAAAGGCAAAAGCATGACAAAGCAGCATATAACGTGTCATCTTTTATTTCTGAAAAAATGGACCGTCAAGGATCATGGCTAAACCCACAACTATTTACCTCCTTACCTGAAAATGACGTAGTACCAACAGAGTTGTCTGTTTGGCCGCTAGAGCAGCGAAAGAACTTGCCTAGAGATTTTGCAAGCGATTGAACAGAGTATAACAGAAAGAGAGGTAGTGTAGCTTTTATGTTCCAGTATCAGTACCATCTATATTCATATGGTAGTAATTTATAAGCGGAATTAATTCTAGGTGGAAACATAACGATATCTAAGGTGAGAAAGAACTTTACAAACCAATACCTTTAAAATAGCAAAAATACGTAATAGACATCAATGTTGCTGTACATGTGACCTCAAAATTTTAACTAAAGACGTTAAAACGTTATAACTGAGAAAATTAGATCGGTTTCCATAGTAATTTATTTTTAACAAGCTTAATGCTGGTTGGCCATGTTTGATGGTTGAATGTGGCATCAGGGTAATCTCATAACTCAAAGTAGAAACCTCATTCTAGCAATCACCATTCCCTAATGGTCAGTTTAAAGTGACAAATGTAGCTTAGTCCGAGAAAGTTGGCGACCGCCTAATGGACTAAGTGGAGAACAAATGTAACGTGAAGCGGCGGCGAAATAAACTTGGTCGTAAACTCTTCCTCAGTTGGAATGGCAAGGGAAAAGGTCGAGTCAGAAATGAGTGTATGAATCACTAGACTAAACAGACATTTCGGAAGAGAATTCCTACGTTAGCACTCTCTTGCTTTTCCTCCGGTGTCAAGACCTTGCCCTGGCTTTTCGGCAGTCTTATATCTTATAAGCATAAAAATAAGTTCAAACCTTTGGGATTCCATCCTATTCCTAAGGAATTTACGCTGAGACACGGAAAACGAAAACAACTAAAGGATGATTATTATTTACAGAGCCGGGCATAATCTGACTAACCCTACCCAATGGGCTTGAGTAACATTTTAAACGGTTTAAAAGGTTAAGGATAAGTAGAAGAATAAGTTCAGACTAGTGTATATGCACTAATGGACACTTAATTGTGAACGAAATTTATTTATGCAAATGGACGAGACGAGAAAGAAAGTAACGTGAAGAGGCGGCGAAATAAACTCGGTTGTAACCTCTTCCCCAGTTGGAATGGCAAAGGAAAGGGTCGAGGCAGAAGTGAGCGTATGAATCACTAGACTAAACAATCATTTCGGAAGAGAATTCCTACGTTAGCACTCTCTTGCTTTTCCTCCGGTGTCAAGACCTTGCCTGCGTCATTTCCGTATCGAACGGTATCATATGCAGACCCTGTACTATCAGTGACACTATCATTAGTAATAATGGTATTAGTAAAATCATTACCATGATTACTTATTGCAATACTTAAGAACCTCACTCGATCTACCGAAAACAATTAAGTCATTATTTTTTCAATATATTCAAGTTTACATGAGGTCAATTTGTGACCCGTATTGCTGATTCGGTGTTCGTCATCTTTTCGCCACCATGATCTATTCCCCATAACATTGAAACAGTAACGCGACTGACTGCCCGAGACATTTTTGAGGATATCAAACGGGCTTCATGCATTAATTTTTGAAAAGTATTTAATTTTCCAAAGTCTAACGTAGTAGAATGAGCAATTATAAATAAAAATCATCGAACATTAAATATTGATCGAAGGTATTTGAGTATCGTAATCGATCGGTGGGAATGGGAATATTTATTAAAAATTGGAGTGGATAAACTGGGACGTTGCCTTTCAATTTGGTTTTAAGATAACATAATGTCCTTTAGGATGTGTCAGTAGTGTCAAAAACTTTATGAACGTTTCCCTATAAATTATTCAAATATTCGTATATTACATTACGTTCTCTCTTAAAGTACAACAGCAGACATTTGGGCTAGGAACGTGCGTTAGAAGTGGGACAGTACTGATAAGAGCCGTAAGGTTAGGTTATTCTTAGGGATAGGAATGTGGAAATTAAGCAGCGTAAAAATATTTTACGTTAATTTGAAAAAAGAAAATATATTATGCTATCGCCTGATTATAAGTACACAATCTTAGGTTGTTAAACGACGATCGTATTTTCATATCATATCTATTGTGCAAACTTACAATTACTTGTACATTACTATGAAGACATAAAGCATACCTTCATGTCTGCGAAGAAATCACCTGTGTGAACAGAATAACCTTATTACAATCCCAGAAATTAAGTATCTAAGGGCATTAAATGACGATATTATGTGTTGTGCAAACTTACAATTACTTATAGGATTACTGCAATGTCTTACCAGAGAAAGTATCAAGTAGAGGTTAACAATCTCAGTAAAAGAACCGTTACTATGTTCACATAAATACTACTTTCATATCTGAGAAGAAATCACCTGTGTTTGCACAACAAACTTATAAAAATCCATAAAATTAAGGACCTAAGGCAATTAAGTGCCTCACAAAAATCACACAATACATTATAGTTAATTTAAATGGATTAATATGTGTAAGTCCGTGCCCTTACTTGTCGATAAACTAATGGTATTCGCTTATTTATTACGAAATAAGCTCATCAAAAATGTCGCTAACTCATTCTGTCGTAACACAAAAATAAAAACGTAAATGCTGCACAGTGGGCTAGAATCGAAAAAAGCTGTCCAAGAGGCCAAAAATGGTTTTATAGAGTGAGGAACGTGAAACTTCGCATAGATATTCAGAAAAGATTGAATTTTGTTTTTCTGCCTTTTATTTGTCGTTGTCTCTCCGCGTCAGAAAGATACAGGGTGTCAAACTTGGGAAATTTTCACAGAAAAGAATGTTCTCGGATTTTTCTGAAAAACATTCAAGTTTGCTATGATGCAGACGTGATTAAAGGAAACTGATGGAAAATACCGATTATGCCATATTTTAGTATGGTTTCCGATCTTTTGATTCGTTATAGCTTTGTGCTCAAATATGGACCTCTGCTCATTTATGCAACAAAATGGCGGACACGTTTTTCGGCCAATTTTTTAGATAAAGCGAGGAAAGCAACTAGGAAAACGGCGCCAAACTACCGAGTCTCTTATACCACGTCAATGTCTAAGGTTTACTAATATAGAATGTGAGGAAACTGTTTCGATTCACCTGCTACCCTGGGATTGCGATGGCTTTTTCGATCCCGTGGCATGGCCCGGCTGAGCGCCACGGTCACTAAGNAACCATCGGATATTAAATTTGAATCCGTCACTAATTTGGAAATAATAAGTGCAAAGAAATTGGGAAGAATATGACAAGTTTGGGCCGATACGAAAATTATTTTCGTAAAGATATTTCAATAGCTTTATAGCATTCACGAGTTCGTAGATGAACAATTACTGGTAATACTGACTAACTCACTTTTCGGAGCTGATGCTCTTTCAACCAATATTTACAGAACAGTCAAGTATGGGATTGACATTCTCACTCATGTGGATGATGAGGTCTATCGTACACAGTACTTGAAGGATGATCACGAGAAAATGTTTGTTGGTGAAATTTTGGGGGTTGAAGGTACGAAACGGCCGACGATTGGTTCTTAAGAGAGCCACTCTTAGAAGCATTAGGAAGTGTTGACGCTCGTTGCCATTTGGAAGGATAAGAAACTTCTCTTCCCATAATTGTTAATTAGAAAATAGGGATGAGTACAGCAAGTTGTTTCTATTTGGGAAAAAATGAATCCGGTGTTTTATGTCTCAAAAATGGCTTATTCACGGGCAAATAAGCACAAACCAAAAATAATTACAAATTATAATTCGACGAAAAGGCAGCGTTGGTACTGTGAATGAAATGTGTGGAAATTTTAGTGCACCAGAAATTGTTAGTAGCAATTTTATATAATTTGCTTATCGCATTGGGGTAACTGTCATACCTATTTATAGCAGAATATATCCTGATGTTAATAGATATACGAGTAGTAGGACGTTCCTCTGAACTTTCAGAAATGTGATTCAATTAACATTGACATATATTGTCTAAGAGATAGTAAAGTATCTTTAATAAGATATATTGACAATGCTGTGTTTCCACTGAATTAAATGGTTTCATTTATTATTTTCCTTTGTTAAAAAGCACACACATTATCCACATTGCTTTTTAAGTATAATTGGGCAACGTTTTGAATGTATGTCTTTCTCATTACGTTGGTGCTACAAATTCACCTGGAAAAATGCATAATATTGCGGCTTACTCTCACTGGAATTATGAGAAGCACGTAAGCACAAGTATGATATACCTTAAGGAGGCATAAATCATTAGTGTCTCTTCTCAGCATATTCGGTTGAGGAAACTCTGTGGTAAACGTTCAAAGGAGTCTTATCCCTTTTCAAAAACTAATTTCTGTAACCATCGAATAAAAGCATGAATTATAATTGTGAATCGATTTCTTCTTATAATATTAAAAAATATAATTGGCCTAATTATCGTTGTGTATGGAGTGATTTTTTAACCTACATTTGTGAAACCATGTTATAAGAGCAATCGTGTATGCGATTTACGTTTCCATATGGTTCAATTAATGAATTTAAAATAATTATTATTTCGTCTTCCTTTTAAAGTTGACTAAAGTTGCCTCTCTTTCCAAACATTCCAACCCAGTATATCGGCTCACCTTTTCTCATGCTCAGTCGCTGTCCTCAATGAGATTTAGTTCGCTTTCGAAGCAATAATCACTTACCTCTTTTAATAATTACAAAGGCAAATATCACTATAATTACCCCTTCAACAGATATACGTCATATATTTAATTGGAAAATAGAACATTTTTATTCTATTTTATCATTTACCTCAAAAAATTTGTCAGTTTAAAAAAATAATACCTAATAGAGGCTTTCCGTATGTGGTTTAAGCGATAAGCTATCTATGTCTATGTTTTAGTAAGTACCCTGCGAGACGCATTTCGGGGTATGGCTGGGGGTGCATGCACCATGACTCTATTTCCTTAATCGATTATTTTCGTGTATCGTTCGCGGGAAAAAAAGTTCTTGAATCGATTGTTTCTAGCATCTATTTCTCTGACTAGATCAAAATGATCAGATACAATAAGTTTGTCATTCCACTGAGTTCTAAACTCTCATGTTATCAACACTAATGAGAGACACTAAGTAATTGTATTCTGAGCAATAATTTTTCAATGATCGACAATAATACATATGAATAAGGTTTTAGTCATAAATATATGAAGTTCGGTGTTTCTTTTAAGATTGTTTACGATTTTAGCCATTGTTGTTTGAATATTCAGCCCATCACGGCATCTAACCTCCTTTTCGCAACATGCAATTTCTAACCATTCCTCATTGGACCCTGGAATCCTAGAATGCATGTTTACTGTCTTGCCTCACAAATAAATATATGTAACGATGGAGCATGCGTAATAACATCCTGAATACACTACGCTCCTTTATGGGATGATGAAGGAGGTTAGATTCAAAGGCGATTGCACACGTATTACTAAAATTCAACTTATGATATTTTTTTCAGAAATTCTCTCATTGAATGTGCGTTATTCTTTGGAATTTTCACTGATTCGTCTGCAAATCTATGGAAAACCTCATATATGCCGTACAGTATTCTCCTTACGCTTATCTCTTACTAGAGGTGGAACAATAAACAATTCTTTGAATAATTTTTCACGTTTTTACATGAGTTTATGCGCACATTTTATCGCATAGAAAATACTTCATGAAACGTCCCTCCCAAAAAGAAGAGCCTTTAAAGAAATAGAGCGGTTTTCTGCACTTAATTTTTATATACATTTGCTTTATGACTCAATGTCGAATTTATACCTGCGACGGTTACGTAAAGCGATTAAAAAAGAATCAAACTGCCAGCGTTTTACTTATTTGGAATTTAGGACACTATTGTACATAGGGTATATATTATATGGAAATTCTTGCATTTCAAATTTTAATTTAACCTTTTCCAAATCATCATTTTAACTAAAATTGATAATATTCTTTAAGACCTCATAAGATATATATCTTATAGGGAATTAAATAGAGACAACCTTACTTAACTCATTATTTCTTCTGTCCAGCTCGTACACGGCATCAAACCATTCCTCTGTGCGTCATGATAAGAGAGCAAAGTGTATTGAGGGATAAATTATGGCATAATTTGAGAATTAAAATATGATATATCTGTACAATAAAATCATAAATTCTATATAACAGCTTTATCTTCATGACCAAAATGCATGCTCTGGATTAAAAGGGATAATATAATCTCAGTCTCGTCCTTTCGGGATGTTATTATTCAACTATAATGATCCCTGCAAGGGTTTTTTCTAACACCTATCACCTATGAAGCAGATACGACTCTCAAACGTCGATTTTAAGTGAAAGATGGTACGGATTACAGGAACGAGGAGAAAAAAGCATTCATTACTCCATACTAGTATTTTGACAGTTAAAAACGCACGTCAAAACAAATGCCTCCATAAAATATCGTTATCACATTCTCCCGCCGCCCATCATTAAGCCTATATCTTGATGCTGGAAATGCTACCCCTAGAGACATCCAACGATAGCTCGGCGGATCATTTGGTCTAATTGCAGGGTTACCACCTCTCCGGTTTTCGTTGTTTCTTTCCGTCTTTCGTTATTTTTAAATCAATACCCCGGCGCTGGAAGTTTACTGACCGTCAATTCAAACAGCAGCATACTTTATACATCTTCTAAACAATCTTTTATATCTCCCTATATAAGAATATTAATAATAATAAAATGTCTTTAATAGGGCGACATTGAGAGAATACATTCTCTTCTTACATCTAAGCAAAACGTAGTATTGCATTTAAACGTTATTTATTTTTAATATAGAATACAAAACCGTTAGTTAATACAAAATCATCGGTGGTTATATAATATAATGAAGTATTCGCTTTGTCGGTGATTAGAATTAACAGTAGTATTTAATATTTCAATAGGTCTCAACTTCCATTATCCTTACTTTGCGAAGAGCTGGGTATTATATAGTGACCAGCTCTTAACCAGTATTTTAGATAGCTAAATTATTGAGTGGGTGGAATATCACTAATCAATCGGTAGTTTCTATGAACAGTTTTGCTTCTTAACATCTAAGAAGTACATCTTCAAGGGAATATTTGATATCCTCGATTTTCACCTTTAATCCTGAGTAAAAATTTTGCTGCTTTAACCTACACATTATCCATTATATCTGTGTATATAGACATCCCAGGCAGCTGCTCAGCCCAGAGAGCAAGCTGGATTCCGCAAGGTATTCAGCACTATAGACCACATCCACACGCTGCAAGAAATTATAAGAAGAATGAACGAGTACGAGATGCCACTAGTACTCTGCTTCGTAGACTATGGTCAGGCCTTTGGCTCGGTATGTACCTCCTCCCCACTGGAAGCTATAGGGAAACAAGGAATAGATGCCACGTACATCCAACATGGAAAAAGTTTTTTAAAGACTGGGATGAAAAAGGCCTAGGAATCAATGGAGAGTACAATATCATCTGCGTTTCGCAGATGATATTGTACTCTTTGCAACCAACGGTGAAGATCTAGCATCAAGATTCCTAGAACTAAAAACCCGGTGGGGCTGAATATAGAAGAGAGAGCAGGATTAATGAAGTGAATCGAATAATTAAACTAGGATGGAATGCTTTCGGAAGGAACAACCATATTCTGAAGTCGAATATACCAATGGTCCTTAAGAGAGAGGCATTTAACCACTGCAATCTACCAGTTTCGACATATGGAAGTGATACTTGGGTGTTAAATGCAGCAATAACTCAGCGACTTCAGACTACACAACGAATTGTGGATCGATGTATGCTTGGAATCACAAGAAGAGTCAGGAAACGCAAAACCTGGGTTAGGAAGTGGAGAGAAGTGACAGACATCATAGATAAGGTAAGATCACTGAAATGGATGTAGGGAGGCCATGTAGCGAGAAGAAACGACAACCGATAAACATCAGCAGTTCTGAACAGGATACCAAGAGATGTGAAGAGACCGAGAAGAAGACCAAGGCACCGATGGAACAGAGACATCATTCAGTATTTAGGGGTATGGCAACGAGAAGCTCAGAACAGAGAGAATTGGAAAGCGCTTGTGGAGGCCTACTTTCGATGTCGGATTGAAAATTGCTGATGATGTCGATGATGATAACTATGTATTCCAAATAAACGATATATAATATTGAATGATTATGTCAAAAAAATGAACTTAGGTCATATATAATGGTTGAAACAAACGGTAGGATACGGTTTACTTACTACAACTGTAAAGAACGATGTCGCGAGTACAAGAGGAAATCATTGTAGACATGGAGGTAATATATACCACTGGACTTACCTAATAGAATGTACCGTCGAGCAATTTCAAAATCTTATCTCTTCCTTATCATATATACTCATATCCTACCATATGTATGACTTATTTTATTTCATCCTTGAACGAGTAACAGAATTTAGAGCACCAATCTTTACTCATCGTACCTTTGCTTAGCATTGGATGCCGTGTATAAATAGAGATACTGTCACACGAATATTTAGGTGGTCTGAAGCCTCTTGCGTCCAATTGTGAGCAGCCAATGTAATCACAGTGTCGTATTAAAATTGCCCGAACTGACGAACGTTCACGTTCATACGTGCGTACCAAACCTGTACAGAGGCGACTTTGACCACCTTTTGCCACACGATTCAAAAATTAAACAATGCCGCTTCATAAATTTTACTAAACTGTAACATTCCCCAAGACATCTCCTACGTAAGCACTCTCTCGCTTTCGTCCTATCGTGAGCACAAAACAATGAGCGACTACAAACACAAATCTGCCCGAACTGATGTTCGTTCACGTGCACCCGTTCGTACCAAACCTGTAATGAGGTGGCTTTGACCACCTTTTGCCATCCGATTTCATAATTCATAACTACCGCTGATTAAATTTACTAAACTGATACAAAATTATATTTTGGGTGAAATATACATTTTAACTCTGCAAGCCGACAGTGGTACGGGGTAAAAATTCTTTATAATTAATAATTGCTTCACTTTCATCCACAACTTTTTTACCACTTCAATTACTTTAATTAGTATTTTTGGGTAGGCTAACTTAAAACAATCTACCAATCTACCAANTTGGCAAATTTAAAACACATTCTAGCGACAAAGAAAATAATTCAATGCGGCAATGGATGTCTTTTGGGAGAGAAGCTTTGTAACTAAAGAAAGAAAATCGCTGGAAAAAAACGAAAAGCCGATTATGTATTATTTTGATATAATTCCTAAGCTTTTCATTCGTTATAGAATTTGCGGTCAGCGACAGACTTCTTGTTTATAAAATAGAGTGACATACGCATTTTTGGCCACTTTTTGACATAAAGTAAGGATGATAATATGAAAAATGGCACCGAACTATGAAATTTCTTATACCAAGTGAATCTTGATTTTTTTTAAATACAGAGTCTGAAGAAGTTGTTCTTACTTACCTGCTACCGTGGGATTGAGTTATTTTTGATTATGCTGGATGGCCCGGCTGAGCGCTGCCGTTTCTCCGATGTCTGTTGCGCTGGATTTTCGGCAGTCTTATATCTTATAAGCATAAACGTAAGATCAGGCCTATGGGATTCTATCCTATTCCTAAGGAATTTACGCTGAGACACGGAAAACGGAAACAACTAAAGGATGATGAAGATTTACACCGCCACGCTTAATCTGACTGACCCTACCCAATGGGCTTGAGTAACATTGTAAAAGGTGATTAGGAAAATAATGAATCCAGACGAGTATATATGCACCATTGAATTCTTACCTGTGAACGAAATTTATTTATGCAAATGGTTGACGTAAAGCTTATATTAAGACAAAATTACGGAACCACTGATGATCAAGTTTTCGAGTGAAATACAGTTATTAGATGCTATTATCGAAGAGTTGTTAAATTTATTTACCTAGGAGTTAGTATGTTACTTAAGTAATACAAATAAAAGAGGTTTTAGGCACTAGCACTAGCTAAAAAACTCAAAACATAATACACTGGTCAGCGAGGGAGTAAAGGAAAAATACAAGGATAGATGGTACTTTTAAGGCACCGGTGGCGCGTTTCTTTTCCAAAGGCTTTACGTACCTGCCGCAGGTAGTAAAGTCGACATTGATTCACAATGCAAAAGTATTAAAAAAAAACTATGTGCAGCAGAACCCTCTGGCTCATCTTAATGGAAGGGAAACTTCATAAATTGATTTTTGTGCGATAAATAAGCGAAGAAATGAGTGCAAAAGTCTTTAACAATTATTCAGAGCATTAGATATTCTTCCAACTCCAGCTGGTGACAAGCGTTAGGAGAATGCTGCACGGAAGATAACGGTTTTTTCCATAGATTTGCAAACGAATCAGAGTCAATTTGCAGAGAATAACACACTTTTAAAGATAGATTCTGATCATAAATTACATTAGTTGGACTCTCGATGTGAATCAAGAGTTTCAAGTTATGACTGTAACATATATTCAGTAAGACATTTTTATATACTCCGATTTAAAATATGATTCGCTCACTGTTATTTGACAATTGATTTTACCTTTACCTATAAACCTTTTCTACGACAAGCGTTTCCCCAACCTTTCCTTCTTGTGTCCTGGGCATTTAGGATACACTAAAATGCTGCCTGCCTTGGGAATCAGTCTATTTTATGGTTAATCATGCGTATAAACGTACTCAATACCCGGCGCCAGTCCAAGGTGACGAGGAGTCGAGCTACATTCTGAGAAGATTGCATACCCGTCTTATATTTGCATTTTATTGTTACGTTTTCCGTCTGTCAAAAGCAACAAATATCCTTTTGGACTTTCGAGTAAATCTCTGAGATATATCGACATAATTTTGCGAATATTTAAACGAATGATATAATTTTATTGCAAAATTATTCAGCCTTACATTAGTAACATATTTTCCAATTTTCAAAGGCACAGTTAAATCTGGGTATATAATTCTCCTCAAATAATACATACTTATACTGCGCAAAAACTTAGATGGTATTATTATACAATATTGAAACTAAATTTGAATAACCTTCATCTTAAATGCGACATTTTGCAACGCTTTTTTTCCTTTCTTTTTTTAACTTTTAAGCGTTTATGTATAAACACCCCAACCAATGGATAACGCGCACTTCCATAAGAGCTCCAAGGTGTAGTTGTAAAAAGGAAAATTGATAGTACTGTTTATTCAATTACAGAATAAAATTTACACTTAGAATTAGCCTAGGACATTCAGTGCGTTATGTGTGTGAAATCCTACATCTGGTAGATGTTACTGTAGGGGTGCCGTCATACATTTATGGAAAATCGCAAAGTAACTGGTGAAAGATAAATCGCTGGTTTACATCTCTTTATCAACTAACTGTGCTACATAATGCGGTTCCTTCCCTCCCTATTGATTTCTCATGTTTTCAATAATAGTATATTTCTCTAAATCTGGATTTAACGATTGGTCAACATAAATGAGTGAAAGGAAAGAAAATACGACCGGTTGAGTTTTTAAGCACTCCAGATACACATTTTAGCAGAATGATATTGCAATTGGCACCAGACGGGATTTTCCACCTATTTCTAGAAATAACACTATTCACATCTCGGAAACATAGCTTCCTTTTCTTCTTCCTTTGAAAACAAGTTTACTAAGAAATAAATTACCATTGAAGTATTTTTTTTGGAATGCAACATGCAATGTTGTCCGTAACAAAATCTAACCCGACTAAAATCAACGAATATTGCATTCCGAAAAAAATACTTCAATTTAGAACGTAGTAGATTTCACTTTCATGACATTACCATCAAACTTCTTTAGCTTACATTATAGCATTACTGCTTTGTCTTCATCATCTGAATGAGCAGAGCTCCTCACCGAGCATTTACCGCGGCATTTCTTTTATAGCCATAGTCTTCGACCTAGTATCCTAGCAAAATTATTATTAAAAATGATTTTTCTAGCAATTTAATATTTAGTTTGTCCAGTGGTGCGTTTTATAATCACACTTCTATTATGCAACAGTAAAAAGTCAACGTTTGACTTATAGTCAAGTAAAACTAAGTCTCATTTTTATGCAAATAGGAAAACAGGATATAACACTTGCATACAGTTATTAAGAAAATTTCAAGGGAATTTTTAACACTTCACTCCAACAAACAATGCTTGCTCATCCCATATTTTTAATTACTTTCTTGCAAGTCAAGGGTCAAGAGATGTCGATGCCTCTCGGAGATTGGGCTCAATATTTCCCGGAAATACTGTCTATTACTACGCCTAAGACACTTCATCCTTACCTTTAAACGTAATAAACTATACAGTCTTTTAATAGTGCAAACTTTTAGAAAGAAGGCATTAATTATTACTTTAATTTTACGGAATGGGAGCATATTTTAACTTTATAATTGTATCTTAGAAGAGCATATTGACAAAAAAAACAAAGAAATTGACCGGCTTTAGTGAATTCTGCCGGGATAGCTCAACGGACAGAGCACCCGGCCAGCAATTGGGAGACCAGGGTTCGTTTCCCGGTCCCTGTTTTTCAAGTCCATTCTTCCCTGGGATTTTTCCTGAGTGCGCACCATCCTGTGCAAAATCACTCTTACCTTAATTTTTAACGAGTTCTGGAGAAAAGTTAGAATCGAGGTCGTTCGAACGGGATTTCGCTTTAATTAGTTTCAAAGAAGCGGAAAGGCTGGTGCTATGTGTTTGATGGTTAAATGTGGCATCAACATTACTACAGTACTGAAAGTAGTTGTATCGTTATAGAAATCACTATTCTGTAATGCTTATTTGAAACGTGACAGCAGTGAAAGTGAAAGCCCAGAACAAATAGGTTCACGACTGCTTTGTATTTGTAAAATATCCTCAGCCAACTCCTTCTATTTGATTGTTTTATGACTGTTTAGAGTTGCTGTGTAGTCCACGGTCGCTAACGGTGAAGGACAAATTCAAAGAAATGTGCCATAAGAAAATGTGAACTAACAGCTGGGGAATCTGTCGAAACCGATGGGTTCTAACAATAAATGTCTATAATTTGGTCGTCTCTGAGTGTTTATAGTGGGGTTGGTTAATCTTTTATACGCGTTCGTGTGCCAATTCTTTGATTGTGGTATTCAATGAGAAATGCAATCCATTATAATGTGTCAGGAACCATGATGATAAAATTTAATAAATGCGCTCTGAATAATTCAGCTGTCTCCAAAAATATTTGGAGACATTTGGAGACAAAAAAATATATGGGTGTTGAGAAAGCTAATTAAAAACATATTAATATTCCTTTCGGTTTTTCCGCTAATGTATGGAGTCAGCTAACTAATATGTATTCGGATAACTAAAATTTTAGTTGATGCGCCCACTAGTATGTACAGTAGGACCATTTTAAAATCTTATAATATCTTATATCGGCTGCAGTGCGATTCTGGAAGGAATTGTCTCCGATAGCCGAGATATCATTGTACATAACTTGGTGAGCCAGTATGTTGGGATATACAAACTAGCGTCAGTCAAAAAAAAAACTCAACTCAGTCATAAATATTTTTAGAGAGAAAAGGTGGTCATAGTCGCCCTAGTACAGGTTTGGTACGCACGCTTGCACGTGAACGTACATCAGTTCGGGCAAATATAAAGTAGCATGGCTTAATGTGTTGTGCTCACGCTTGGATGTACGAGGCTTCGGACCACCTAGGGTATGCGCATGCCCTTATCAGTATTTATACACGGCATTCAATGCCAACCAAGGGTACGATGTGTAAATGTTAGTGATCTATATTCGGATACTCATTCAAAGATGCACTAAAATGAGTCGTCCATATGTTTGTTTGTTATAATTGACTTCAAACCGTCCTCTCAAACCATCAATTTATTGTTGAAAAATGTTNACTCGAAATCTCTGCATTTAGCAGTGGAATTGTATATCAATTAACACTATTAAGTAACTTATAAGTAACTTATAAGTGTCTCTAATTTTCACTTAGGCACGCCTATTGAAGAGGAAAATTGTGAAATTTACAATATTCGCGCAGCGAAATGGCCAGAAGTAAGAGAATAACATAATAACCCTCCCTCTTAAAGAGTATATTGCAAGGCATGTAAAGGTTGTTTTAGAAAAGAAAGGAACGTCATGCAATAAGTAGGCTATATCGCATTAAATAGCGTAAAAAGAATTCTGACCGCTTTCAAGCTTCCCTAAACGAAGGAATCAAAATTTGTAAAATGTCCACAGCCAACTCCTTCTATTTGATTGTTTTATGACTGTTTAGAGTTGCTGTGTAGTCCACGGTCGCTAACGATGAAGGACAAATTCAAAGAAATGTGCCATAAGAAAATGTGAACTAACAGCTGGGGAATCTGTCGAAACCGATGGGTTCTCACAATAAATGTCTATAATTTGGTCGTCTCTGAGTGTTTATAGTGGGGTTGGTCAATCTTTTATACGCGTTCGTGTGCCAATTCTTTGATTGTGGTTTTCAATGAAAAAAGCAATCCATTATAATGTGTCAGGAACCATGATGATAAAATTTAATAAATGCGCTCTGAATAATTCAGCTGTCTCCAAAAATATTTGGAGACATTTGGAGACAAAAAAATATATGGGTGTTGAGAAAGCTAATTAAAAACATATTAATATTCTTTTCGGTTTTTCCGCTAATGTATGGAGTCAGCTAACTAATATGTATTCGGATAACTAAAATTTTAGTTGATGCGCCCACTAGTATGTACAGTAGGACCATTTTAAAATCTTATAATATCTTATATCGGCTGCAGTGCGATTCTGGAAGGAATTGTCTCCGATAGCCGATATATCATTGTACATAACTTGGTGAGCCAGTATGTTGGGATATACAAACTAGCGTCAGTCAAAAAAACTCAACTCAGTCATAAATATTTTTAGAGAGAAAAAGTCTGTTTTTCACGAAATTTAATTAATAGTAAATAAGCAGTACTTTAATAAAAAAGTAAATGAATATTCATAACAATTTTCAACAATAAATTGATGGTTTGAGAGGACGGATTGAAGTCAATTATAACAAACAAACATATGGACGACTCATTTTAGTGCATCTTTGAATGAGTAACCGAATATAGATCACCAACATTTACTCATCGTACCCTTGGTTGGCATTGAATGCCGTGTATAAATACTGATAAGGGCATGC
>KZ309575.1:8092-23139 GCA_000376725.2 Ladona fulva
TACAAAATTTAATGCAAATAATGAAATAACAAAGAAAAATCATTTATCTCTCCAGAAATAAGCAGCTAAATATCACAATTTATTTTTATGTAAGAAAGCAAGGCAAACAAAAATGCACCTAAATATTTTTACGCCAAAAAGTCTCAAGACATATTCAAACAAAAGATAACTTAGAAAAATTTACAAATGTACTCCAAATATTATTTATGAATTTTGTTGAAGCACTGCAAACACATCGTTGGTCGACCTTCGCAATCTTCACAGAACGTAGTTACCTTCTTTGCCTTTGCGCTTGCTTCTTTTGGTCCCTTTTCATTTCGTATAGACTCATAGCAACTGAGACACCTTTTTCTGCTTTGTCTAGCAGAGCCTTCATATTTTCGGAGCTGATGCCTTACTGTTTTTTTTCTTGAGGTAGTTGCACTTCCGGCAGGATCAGTTTCGCCTACTTCATTTTTCAGTAGACCTTCGAGTACTTTTTCCCTAAATTTTAACATTTCCATTTTTTTATTTTGGCCATAATTATTATATATTACCCATGCATTCACCATGCATGAGCCCAGAAGCAGTTCTATGGCCAATTTCTTGTACCATTTTAGGGTTCTTCTGATGCACGTATAGTACGATGACATTTGATCAGAGACATCCACACCCTTCTTAGCTTTGTTGTATGCTAAAACAGATTTTGGTTTCATCACAATCTCCCCTTTCTTATTTTTTGATGTGGAAGGCACAACATTTTCTGAAAGTTCAGGATTGGAAGAGATCATAAGCACGGACGTTTATCCTGCCACTTCATAACTCGCACACTGTTTCCGTTCTCTCTTGCGAAAATTTCTCCTTTTTTTAGTTTTTTTGCACAAACCTCACTAGGGTTACCTCTTCGGTTTGATCTGAGCGTGCCACATACATACGTCTTATTTTCTAAAAGTTCTTCTGCCAGACCAACACTTGTGTAAAAATTATCAATGTACAATGTTCTGCCCTCATTCAACAGTCCTGCAGTCAACTGTAGCACAACTTCATGTCCATGGCCTACTCTTTTTCCTTTCGGAGTTTCAGTTTTTCCTGCATAAACCTGAAGATTATATGTATACGATTCTGGTGAGCATAACTTATAGCACTTTATGACGTATTTGTGGGACTTTCCTGGGAGGTACTGACGAAAGAAAAGTCTACCCCTCCAAGGAACCATGGATTCGTCAATTACAATACTTTCCCCTGGAGTAATTGTCGTCTGAAATTTCCCACAAATTAGATCAATCAGGGGCCTCACTTTTGTAAGCCTATCAGTTTTAGTGGTCTGATCAGCATTGTTACTGAAATGGAAACACTTCAGTAATAATTCAAATCTATCGCGATTCATAATACCTCTAATCATGTCATTTCTATAGAGCGGTTTCTGCGACCAGTAGTCTCATTTTTGGGAAATGCACTATACCCATTGCTATTAGAATGGCGATAAACTTTTGAATTTCACTCTTGCACGTATCCCTCCATTTCTGCATTCTAGATCTTCTGCTTAGCGTCACTGATGATATGAGTTGATTCGCATATCTGTTTGTTTCATCCACTATAAGCTTCAGCACATCATCATTCAGGAAATGTTTGTAGACACTCACCGGATCTGAAACGTTCAATTGCACCCCTAAGCCAGAACCTCCAGAAAACCGATGTTTCCGCACAGACTCTCTGCAAGGTCCCCATGTGCTCGAACTTCCTGAAGGTGAAGATCCACGTTCCTCTTCTTCAGAAGATGATTCATCCATGCTCCCCTCTTGCGAAGAAGAAGACTCACTCTCTTCATCACACTCCGGTGGATTGTATGAATCAACAGATTCATCTGAGCTAAACATTGACACATCAGAATCACCCATTCGCCCTGATTATATCCTCAACTTTATATAAGGAATCACTTTCAGAGAAGATCTAAGGACCACACTACAAAATAAGCCTGTATCTCACTCGCACAGCAAATAGAACTGAAATACTTCAGAAGCTTTCTACGTTATCTGCTGAGAAAGTGGGGGTAAGAAATGAAGACAAAAATATGCCCAATGAGGTACAAGTAAGAAACAAAGGCACTACCACATGTATATTGTGGGGCGTCGGCTAAATTCCCGTTATGATCTTGTGAGGAACAGCTCTTGACTCGGATTTCCGCAAAGCTAGAAAGGGCTCCTTAGAAAAGCTAATCGGCAAGCAATGTGGCCTAAGCACGAGTGGAGGGCTTCACTTTATATTGCTGTGAGACCACACAAGAGACATATGCGTTTTCCCTTGTGTGGGAAGGCCTTTCAATCCTCAATTGTGTACATACGAGGAGCCATTTACCGTATTATTTTAGAGATAGCCAGACATAGATTCAACATTCCATTGAAATTTTCGGCGTGCGATTCTTTTGAAGTACTCACTCGGATTAGCGGGACCCGAGCCTAGGGCGCATCCTTAGATGTTCATAACGGGAATTTACGAACCCTTGACCCAGTGGCACATGGTAGCATGTTGGTTTCTTACTTATTCCTTATTGGAGACAACGAGAACCCTGATAGTGGAAAAGAAGTCTGCTTCCAATAAACAACAGCGGCCGTTCCTATTTACATACATACATAAAAGCGGCGAGCCGCCATGAGGCTAGAGGAAACACTTATAAGTGATTTTGAATTTTATTTCTCACTATTATCAACCGATATTCTATAAATAAAATCTGTTATATACGAAGAAATCAATTAATCGTAAAAAAAAACGATTGCGATGACTGTAATCGAAGATATTATGAAGCTAATTGTGTAATACGCGGTTGCATACCCTATAAGGAAAACCATCGGAAACTCGATTATGAGGCTGACTATGCACAGGATAAACAATAAAACATCATAATAATTAACTCTGAAGCATTATTCATCAATAAAAAAGTTTTTTTTAATTAATTTTTTTGGAATTTTACGCCCAGCGGGGCATACAGGCAAATTAACCTCCGCCGCGAACGTGTTAATATTTGACCCACCCATTTTATCTGCCAATCCTTAATTACTTCAATTAAAACCCTCTTTAGTATCTCTGAATTTTGTCAATTACATCATAGCTTAATGTAAAGATCATATAGAAAAAAGAGGGAAAATGCAGGAAAGTTAGAAGGAAGTTTGATCTGCTCACAGATCTGAAGAGAAATTGAGGCAAATGAAGCAGCAGATGCCTGATAAGTTTGGAAAATATTTACCTGAAATCTGTCCCAAGACGAAGTCATCTTTATGATGATGATAAGTTCAGGAAAGGCTTTTGAGATGACAAAAGACTGAATGAATACCAAAGTGTTTAAGTATATAGTATTGATATACCTAATTATATTCATGTTTGACTTAAGAGAAAAGGTTTCCTTTAATTCAATGAAAGGAGTATAATAGTTACAATAGTAGCATATTCCAAGGATACTGCAGTAGTAAAAGTTAATATGCCTACTAAAATTTCCTTGATTTAGAGCAAGGGTGTCCAACCTTTAGGTACCTTAGAGCCACATTACAAATTTTCTCAGGAGCACAGGGCAGCAAGGACCCCTTGATTTAGGTAACCCTTATATTGATGAAAGTAAAAAAAAAAACTTTGTAACTCTTCAACGGTGTAGAAGAATATAATATTCATCCACAATGTAACCCAAATACAAACAAGCAAAGTTATTTACAACAACATTATTACAAACAATGTATATTTAATAAAAAGAACAAAATTTTATTGTGAGCACTAAGTCTGTTTTTTCAATACCAGTGCGTCTATATCTGGTTTAGCAGAGGTAGTTGAGATGCAAGAGCATTTTTAAGATGCCCATCTGAAATTTTTATTCTAACTTTACTTTTGGTATGTTTCATACAGAGTAAAAGTTGATTGCAAATGTATATACTCCCTAACACAGACACAATGATCAGAGCTAATTTGTGAAGAGCCATTTCATTAGGCAAGTACACTTGTATCACTTACAATCGTAGCACTTTTTAACAAAACGTATCGCCTTACACTGCACTTTCTCGAGTTCGCATGCGTTCGTTTCATCCGCTGGGTCCCATATACTTGCCGCATATTCCAGAAGGGGACTAACTAACGTGAAATAGCATAGCTCTCTAACTTTTTCATCGCATCTACCTACGATATGCTTTATAAAACCAAGCTTTTTAGTTGCTTTACTGCATAGTTTTCGAATATGTGTGTTCCAGTTTAAATTATTGGTAAGGGTGATTCCAAGACATTCTACTGAGTCGACTACATTTAAATTCGTTCCACTAATTTTGTATGGGTGGTTCAGATCGTTCCTTTTCAAAGGAATTTACTACAGCGCATTTATCTACATTAAGATCTAGTTGCCATTTTTTGCACCACATTTGTATATGAGCTAAGGTGTTTGAGAGTGAAGCACTATCTTCGTCACTTGATATTTCTGCATATATTACCGAATCATCCGCAAATATCCTTACATTGCTATCGATCTCATCGCTCAGGTCTTTGATATAAATGAGGAAGAGTAGAGGTCTGATTACGCTGCCTTGAGGTATGCCTGAAGTGATTCTGATTTTATCCGAACTAATGCCATCAAGTACCACTTGCTGTTCTCTCTCGTGTAGAAAATCCTTGATCCAGTCAATTACTTCCTTGTTGATACCTGTTAATTTTAGTTTGTAAATTAATTTGTAGTAGGGGACCATTTCGAAAGCTTTCTTGAAGTCAAGGAAAATGGCAACCACTTGCTTTTTACTCCCAGCAGACTTTAAGATATCATGGACGAATAGAGCTAGTTGAGTTTCACATGATCGGTTCTTTCTAAATCCATGTTGGTCCTTACTGAGGAAATGATTGCTATTTAAGAACTTCATAAGTGAGCTAACAACGACATGCTCCATTACTTTTCCGGAGAGTGAAGTTAATGAGATAGGCCTATAATTTCCTGGGTTCTCCCTTAATCCACTTTTATAAACAGGTGTAACATTCGCTGACTTCCAATCTAATGGGACTCTACCTTCGTACATGGACTTGGTATATATAATTTTGAGATAAGGGGCGACGCTTTCTGCCATTTCTTTTAATACTCTAGCTGGAATATCCTCTTGACCTAGCGATTTGTTCGGCTCTATGTTATGAAAGAGTTTTGCAATTCCATCTTCGGTAAAGCATATACTTTCCATTGACAAGAGATTCCATCTCCGGAAGGGCATCTCTGCAACTATCACCCGTGAATACGCTTTGATAAAAGATATTTAATATGTTCGCTTTACTCTTCGCATCCCAAGTTATATTTCCGTTGCTATCTGTTAATGAGCTTACCTTTTGTATCTTTCCCTGCACATCTCTAACGTAGGACCAGAAAGCTACACTCAAATCCCAGTGACAAATAGCAATTAATGCCACATTTTTGGTAGTTTACATGCCTTTGTTCAGACTGTTTCAAAGTGCATGAAATTATTATTCTTAATTTGAGATTGCCACAATTTTTTTTATTTTGATTCTCTTTGTTGGTTGAAACATATCATTCATTGATTGGTTCTCACCTAGGAGACATTGTTCAGTTCATTTAAACGAGAAATGATATGCACTAAAAATGCTAAATCAGCCAACCAAGTAACATTTTCAAATACAGCTGTAATACTGTACAGGTTTTCCTTTTGAGTCCATAAAACACTTTATTTCATTTCTCAAATTATAGAAACATTGAAGCATTTCACCATGACTTAACCACCTTACTGCAGTTAAGTACAAAATGCCTTCATAGCTAGTTTACCAAGTATTCATACACTATTGAAATTGGTGTTGATTTAATCCTTTCAATCTAATAGAATTTAATGTAATTTTGATGATGACTTTCAAAATATTTTCCATTTTTCAAGTTGTTGCACACAGTTTCTCTTTGTGTACGATGCGGTGATATTTCATGAATCACAATTTACCTACATTTTTTGTGTCATCTTCTATTACTGTCGTTAGTCCTTCCTCCTTTTTAACCATAGCTGGAGCACAGTCCGTTCCTATACCAGACACACTATTGTTGGTTAAGTAAAATCTTGCTAACGTTGCTTTTACTGCTTCATACTAATCAACAGACGTATTAGTATCCTTCAGTGAAACTTAGGAGGTCAGTTCTTCAGTAATATTAAATTCTTTGTCGATACCTCAAAAAAATTAGGCAAGTTGAGCTGTATCCGTTGCATCAATACTTTCATCCAAAGCTATGGAATAAAACTTGAAAGTAGCACACTGAGATTCCAAATTTTTTTAATGGATTTAGCTGCACATTTAATACAGCTAGCGATTGTTTGGTGTGATAAACTTATTTTACAAAAATCTGATTTTTTAAGGACAAATTAAGTATGCTACGCTTTCAAGACATTCTTTAATAAATTCACCTTCAGTAAAAGGCTTTAATATTTTAGCAATTAAATTTGCTGCCACATAATTTTCCTTGACTAATAAACCAATTTGAGAACTATTTTCCGAAATAGTTATTAAAAAGTCAGATTTTTCTTCAGATCTACAAACATGAATACATTTTAACATAATTCCTTTCCAAATTATAGTCTTCTGCTATCAAGAGCACATGAACCAAGTACATTTAATATGAAATGACTTCCACATGCTGCATGTCGTGAATGCATGAAATGAAAGATAATAAAGCGGAAATTAAGAATACTCAGGTAAACAGGTCATTTTTTAAGAAATACCAGTTACCAGATAAAATGGATACATGATTTTGAAGAGTACTGCTTCCAACATAATATTTTGAAAAATTTAACAACTTTTTCTGCCTCCTCAAGAACTACATGGATGTCTTTACCAGTGGAATCTCATAGAGGTTGTCAGCCTTAAAATTCAAATTCCAGAGACCAGAAATGTATTATAGCATTTTTGTAACATTTCCCAAAAAACTGGGCTTATTAAAAATAATTATATCATAAAAACGAAAAGACTTTTTTTGAGGTGAATACTCTGCAGTAAAAAAACTTCTATCTTTAAAAAAACGGGCCTTAACTGAAGGTACTTTAAGAGAAAAAAATGTAATTAATTTGTGATTTAATGAAACATTGCGTGATTATTATTTTACTTAATACTAAAATCTGCAGGCATCTGGCTGACGTTTGGTGCCCTTTTATGCACTTCTTATAAAGAGGATCACTGGCTTGAAATCCCCTGTGATTTTGCAACGTTCGTTCATTTTCTGTGAATGGGCTTTAAGGGCCACATGCAGCCCATGGGTTGGACACCTCTGATTTAGAGCTCTACAATAGGAATGAGAACTTTTAAAATGTAATAAAAGAGGGTATTTGATTATTTTAGTGACTGGAATACAGCTCCTGGAGAATACAAGGAAAAATAGAATGTTGGAGTCGATGCAAGAAGAGAACATTTAAAAGACTATTGCAGAAAAAGTTAATTTTAAATCAAAATTTGGAGTTTGGAATAGATTGGAATTAAGATATCTATAAGAAAGCCTGACAACTGACAAAATTGGAATACTGTAATGGCAGTGATCAGATGTAATGAAATTAATGAAGAAGCTCAAATCAGAGGAAGATGGGGATACTAAATGTCATTACTGATCTCCAATATTGATTTGAGAAAATAAAATGTGATGGAAACAAAAGAGGATGTATTAATACAAAGAGAAAGATTCAGCAGTTTGCAGATTATAAATCAACTAGTAAATACCCCCAAGCATAATGGAACTTAATTTAGTTTAAAAATATATCTATTGTAGTATATATCTGGTCACCCTAAACCCAAAAAATTCCGTCGTAAGATCATTATAACTCAATATATTTCTCAATTCTTATCATATAAAATATTTATTGTTTTCAAGTTATGAAAGCCTACTTTACGTAAATTTCTTATCAAAATTATAAGAACTGATTATCTCCGTCGCTTATATGGGATAATTCATGAAATCAACATTCAACAATGGCCTTGGTCGTCAAAGGGATGGGTTGTTTATTTCACAAAAATTTTACAAATTTTCCATGTGTTTTATCAAAATCCTCGAAAGTTCAAATCTATATCAATAATTCAAGACTAAAATAAGATTCTATGATTATTTTCCTTTCTCGTGACACTGGCCTCAATTTCGTAGGACCATTGTTTCTAATTTAATTTTGTAAAAGAAAGAACCTCTGCAGGTAACAAAAGCCTATTTTACATACATTTCTTATGGAAAAGTATACTAACTGATTATCCACGTACATTTATATGGGATAACTCATGAAATCAATGTTCAACAATTGCCTTGGTCGTCAAAGGGATGAGTTGTTTATTTCAAAAAAAAATTATGAATTTTCCATGTGTTTTATCAAAGTTCTCGCAATTTCAAATTTATATGAATGATTCACAACTAAGATATGATTCTATACAATTAAGAAGATGGATTTAAAGTCCAAACATTTCACAGGAAAATTATCAGATAATAAAGGAAAGGAAAAAAATCTGTGATTTCCACAATGTTTAATTTGCAAAGATCAGTTTCTGCTAAAATGCCATAATCAAGCACATGAGATGCAAGCACTTACAAAGAGATGTTTAGAAGGAAGGACAAGGGGAGACCAAAAGGTGCAATTATTTCAAAGACAAAGGGATCCCTGTCAAGAGTTGAAATGTGAAGATTACTACCTTTTTGGGTGATTGGAACTTGAAAACAAGAGTGGCAGAATAATGACAGTTCTACCACCTGAACATAACAAACTTTTGCAGTCCATCTTCAAGAAAATGGCAATCACAGCTCCTTTTTCTCAAAACTTCTCTCCCCAAGAGAAAGAAGCTGGATGCTTTGGAAGCAACTGATATAGTTACTGCCAAAAATCTGAATAATGAAATAAAATTTTTGAACTCTTCGCCTCTCCTCACCCCTCCTTTAAAACTTTCCAAATGTATATAAGAGCTTTAATAATGTTACCAATCAAAATGAGGAAATCACCAGGGAGTGAAAAATAGCAGAGAGAAGCACTAACATGCTTGGTCACACTTTCCTCTGCCATTGTGTACAGCCTGAGAGGAGAGCCAGTTGCAGAAGGAAGGCACGTGGAACAGAGCCTGAAGTGAAACAAAAGTAACAACATTATGAGGATAATAAATTTTACGCATAATTAAAGAAGTTGATTAACTCAACATAAAAATAAATTAGATAAGTAATCATACATCAACGATAATGTATCTTAAATAGAAAAGGAAATCCTTAATTCTCCCATTTTAAAATATAACTAACTATAGATAAACACAAAACATCCTAAGCAGGAGTTATGGTATTTGTATTTAGTATTATTAAGGGGTTGATTTTTAGCTTGTATCTAATATTCCTAGGGTATATACCATACATTCAATATTCTAATTTATATAAACATACATAACTTACTAATATTAATTAGGCTGATTAGTCAACTATTCTCTAATAACTTATTAAAAAATTAACAGATTAATAAGATTTATTATCTGTTAACAAAAATAGTATTTGCAGTTTGTCTGGATGAATTAAAGGGATCAATAAAAATAAAATTTAATTTCAGATTTTCCTTTGGGATTTTCGTAGGTTTTACAACCTACTAAGTTACCTTCCTTTCCTTTATCATTTAATTTGAGATAATACTATACACCTCTCATCCCATTTATGTAAATATAAAATAGTTCTCACAGCATGAAATGAAACATAGTAAATTTGTATTAAAATAATTAATTTGTTATAAAATAAAGAAAAAGTACAGTAGATTACATTAAAACAAAGTTCTGATAAAAGTGTTATGTTGTTAAACTGCCTTCCCTGGGGCGAGCAGAAAATTCCATGGTAACCCAAATATAAGACAACACAAAAAGGCAACCCTACCTTCTCACCACTTCAGATTAGGAGAAAATGGTTTTTTTATCAATTTTCATAAACATTCATGATACCAAAAAACAACATGATACTAAAAAAATGTAAAATAAACATTTAACTACAATATGCAGCTGATATAAATTAATGCTTTGAAATTTAGAGTAAGATCTGTATAGTGTCCATTCCTACAATATCTAATTCATCTCATTAACTTTGCTGTCTGGCAAAGTAATGGAAGATTGTTCTGTTCCATTGTCCTTGTTAGCTCACTTATGAAGCTCTTACATAGTAATTGTTTCCTCAGTATGAACCAGCAGGGATTTAGAAAGGCCCGATCATATGAAACTCAATGGCATAATTCGTCCACCATATCTTAGTGTGCTGAGAGTGAAAAACGAGCGGATGCTATTTTCCTTGATTTCATGAAACCTTTTGACAGACTCCCTCACTAAAAACAAATTTACAAAATTTAATTTAGGAGATATTTAATCACTATGATTGGACCTTACCTTGTCAAATACCATTTAATAAATAAGAAACAATGGACTTCGTATTTTCCGCACGATTTTATTAACTGACCGGTTTCGGCCTTCCAGCCATCATAACCTGATGGCTGCTGGAAGGCCACCTAATTCAAACAAAATTTTAAAATACCTATTTGATGAATCCTGATTTATCTACTAAATTATTACCCTCAGTAGAAACATAAATAATGTTAGTTAAAAATGTTCACTTCTGAGAACACTTTTATGCATCAGAACAATACTAAATCTAGAATGAAAACAATCTTACAATCTCCACAGTATAAGTATTTATTTTGAGTAGTTTTGTCTAGGTTTGCAATCAACCTCAAAACTGGCCTGTGGAAATTACATCAAAAGCATCAAGATTAAGCTCCACTATGTCACATTTACATAAAATATTAAGTATGCCTCGCAATTTACGAAAATGAAGCATATTTAACCAGTTTGTTTGGAAAAGGACAACTCACTTGTAGGGTGGAATTGAGATAACAAGTATTGCCAAGATTCAGCATTCCAGCTCCTACAGGTTCATTGCCTTGCCAACCCAACTTAATAGCACTCTCGGGGTAGAGTTGAGTTGATGGAGAAGGCAATCCCTCGCTACTTATCTTGTTTGAAATACCCATGTCTGAAAAAAACAAGCAATAATCTTAAGGAAAAATTGGAATTGTTCTCACAGTGCCTCATAATCATAGGAAACCAAGTTCTTTATTTCCTAACAAATGTGATAGAATGACCCCAAGTGCTACAAGGAAAATGGTAAAGGTAACTTTGCATGCCAAGGTGGTATGAAACTGGTTTGGTCGGTCCTCTTCATTTCTTAAGGGTGCAAGAATTTTAATTACTTGGTTTATGAGGATTAAAGAAAGGTAAATTAACAACCACTTAAGAGCTATGTGGCTGAATCCCAAGGAATCACAGTTGTGAAAAATAGCGACATGACTGGGACTAGAACCCAGGTCTCCCACTTTTTCACACCCGTTATTCCTTTATATATACATATACCTGGGATTCAGCCTTTCTTGCTTAGTAATTTACCTTTCACCCCTTAGCCTATTTTCATGTCAGTCCCTAAAAAGTGTCAAAAATCCACCAAAAAATGAATTTTTACTGTGGTTAATGGTTTTCTTTCAGAGGTATATACTTTGGTCCTGCGCCAAATAATGGTCAAATAAAATCAAAAAAATTATTATTTTAATGCAATAATTATTTTAACAAAAATTTGCAATCTACAAAGGAAAATATTGAATATGTTTAAACGAGTAATAAGATATAATTTTACAAAATGATACATCTGAAACATATCTATAGGGTCCAAGAAACAAAAATAAATATTACATTAGATTATAAATACAATAATAATAACAGAAATTTAGCTATTGTATTTTTAGCAGAATACATCTTGTAATACATGGCTAAGATGGTAAACTCAGCTGAAGAAGGTGTGTGAAAGGCTCATAAAAGATGTTAGGTTAAAAAAAAAGATTGATAAAGAAAAAAAGGAGTCAAATTCTCAGATCTGAACCACCACCACATGCTGTGCTATCACAAATACTTAGGCGAGACCCCAACTCCACCACCAGAACTGCTGATAAAACTGGCGCTCACAATTATTCAAGTAGTTATCAGAAGGAGGTATTATTAAAAACGGTATCATTTAATTTTGATTCTCTATCATCCTAATCAAGCCTTCTTTCGCAAAACATGCACCACTCCTAGTTATAGGACAGCATGCGATTTTTCAGCCCTCTCCCCCCTCCACTTCACATTGCTTTCATAAACACTTTAACAGTACCTGTGATGCTTCTTAATCACTGAAGATGAAAATACTCTATGACAATTTCAAAGTGGACCTCTCGAGCTTATTCACCTCGAGAGGTCCACAACTGTCTTCTCTACTGTAGTTCTTTTGCTATTGCTTGAAGGGCCGCACCAGTGAGTTCTCTTTTGTTAAGGATTTACATAATTGAAAGTAATTAAAAGAAAGGTAGTTCTTTTTCTTTAGAAATACTCTTCGCATAGTTTCTCAAAATTTCATGAATTAGTTCACCATATATTTTGCATTTTAGAATACAATTAAAAATATCAAGTCTTTAACATAGTCACCTCCACCGATGCTTTATGGGATGAAGATACTAACTTCCACTTACTCACTGAGAGATTTAAAAAAGAGAATTTTTGCTGCAACATACTTCGGAATATGCACATGCTGCTACAAGGAATAAAAAGGAGATAGCTTGTACATGACGCTGAGAAACTATTGTAAATTTTAATGAATCAAAAAGAAATCAGCAATGTTTGCCCACTGGAAGACATTGATTGGAGATCATCCTGCCTTACCTGAGCGCTGGGCCACTACACACTTTTTGGGGGTTTTCTTCAACTGAAGAGCTTAAAATGTGCATCTATGTTTACAAAATGACATATAAAGACAAAGGAAAGATACAAAATGGTCAAAAAGGTTTTTCTAAGGACATAGGGTAAATCTAACAAAACTGCTTTTGTGAGTTGTCTCTCTCTGTGAGAACCATCTGGCAGCAGTTTGTGCCAAAATGTGGAGGCTGCTCACAAAAGCATTCCCAGTGTGGAAGAGACGTGGTTAGAATACGGAAAGTGGGAGAAATAGATTCCCAGTCATGTCACTACTTTTCACACCTGTTATTTGGTTAATATTTAACTTTGCCTGAAATAACATATACTTTTTTTTGGTCTGAATCCAGTCTAATACCTTTGTTTAAAAGCAGAAATAAAATTTCATGAACTTTACCAAAAATTTGAGTACAAATGGAGGTGAATGGTCACATTCTCAAATTAACCATCAGTTAATTAAATTTAAAAGGGGTGTTGTTGATTGCAGCTAAATCTTACCATTTCTTGACTTCATCAAATTTATAGAAATTTGGAATCAAAAGCTATACTCCTCAACCAAAATAAAAATCTTCTTTCAATTTCCCTTCTCTTGGTACTCAATTTCATAAGAATTTTCATTTCAGTTAAATTTTTTGAATTAAATAAACTCTGCAAGTGACATAAGTGAACTTTACCTGCATTTGTTATGGAAACACTTTTACTCGTCGAGCATTGAACCTGAACAATAAGTTAGATAAAAAGTCTATTTTTTGTCAGACATTTAACAATCTTCCATGTCTGAAACTTTTACATCTAGTTTTTGAGTATTGGGTAAAAACATACTTACAAACAAATTTTCTAAAAGGAAAGAGAATTGGAACATGGATATTAATGAATTAGAGGTTTCAAGCACTTCCAAAATCTAATTTAGAAGTTTAAAAACACTCTGTATTACCTTAATTATTGTGGTAATTCCTAGATATCTGTAATCTGAAACTTCCCATTTGTTCTCCAAAATGAGTTCCATTTGCAGACAGTGTTTTTAAACCTCTAAAACAAACTTTACACTTCATTTACAAGGTTTTCTCCTTTGGGTATATTTACCCACAGCAAATGTTACTGCAACTGTTTAGATCATAATGAATTTCAACTACAATGAAATTTGTTTCATTTTAATTCATATTTATATATGTACTATCACTTATAGGCAATCATTTGCATAATATCTTCTACTTTAAAATGCAATTACAACTAAAAATTACTAACACAGTATGTAGTTTTATTAAAAATAAGATTAAGAGAGAATTGCTATTAATAAAGCATTGTTCACTATAACAAAAATCATTTTTCTTCCAACAGTATGGAGTAGTAGTGGAGCAATAGAAGCAAGTTGATGTGAGGGGCCAGAGAATTAATGCATATCTAGACACAAAAACTGAATTAATAAAGAGTGGCAGATTGGTTAGCACTCTAGTTCTCTAATCCCAAGGTTATCGGTTAACATCCTAGCTTTCCCAATTTTTCCGGTTAGCAAATAGCTGTTTGTGAATAATAACAATTACTAAAATGGATATAGCTGGGGTCTTCCCATTCCCATTATAGAAATTATCATTATTACTTTCAGCAACAGAATGATAAAATGTCATGGAAAATCTAATAAGGTAAATTTATTGAGAAAACAATCAGCTATTATTTTTTAGTTCAATTTCCTCGCCATGCTGTAAGTATGCTTATTATGCAAAATTCATCAAGGGTGGGCAACCACACGCATCACTTCCATCTACCAGCACTAAGACATTAAAATTAAATTACTCTACAAAAGTCTATTGTTAACTTTACCTTTAAAAAATAGATTACATATCATTATATATCATAGTACAAAAGCCATTGTTACACAACGGCTTTTTGGAGCTTTTCTCAAACTCGAATGTTTTATCAAATAATTACTACTTGAAAGAACATTTCTCGGGTCTCCAGCCGGGTAAGGGTTCCGGATAAATCCGACGTTTCGGCCACATCCCTCGTGGCCATCTTCAGGGCGAAGTGCAGATGACAATTTTGAGTCTGTTTATATAGGGGATCGCAGTCCCCTTTCACCTCCGTGATTGGCTGCCTCGTTTCTCAGCGATCTTCCTGAGGATGGGCTGCCACGTCTTGTGGAGGGTGAGTCCGTCGTCTCTATTGAAGTTGTTCCTTTCCAATTGAATCTCTATAGACTCCTTAATTTTCCGATCCCAGAATGCCGGAGCTCTCCACAGTACCTTAGTCTGGGCGAAGTCTATGACGTGTCCTTCTTCAAGGGAGTGTTCCGCGATGGCCGATTTATGGGGTTGTTTCAAGCGAAT